>SAUC01000174.1:0-50282 GCA_004335245.1 Didymella lethalis
CGCGTGTTCCTACTATCCTGCAAGCTTAATAGCTAAATTATAAGGTGTAGTGCTTCTTTCTTATATTTAGGAATATTATTAATAATAGTAAGGTTTATAACTAGCAGCTAGATTCCTTAGGAGGCATAGGTCTGGGTTACTTAGTTGCTTAGGACTAGCGTATAGGACTCTTATGTTCTGTTGCAGACAAGTAGATGTTTTCCTTCTTCTAAGTAATATTTGTTATTATGTTAGTAGAAGGATCTATAGTATTATTTGCTAATAATAATAATGCTGTCCTAGGTATTGCACTCTACTATATAGTGTTTTCTGGGATTGTTCCTAATCTACTAGGGGTGTAGGTAAGGCGTTAGTAATTGCATTAGTCTGTCAGCACCTTTGTCAGATTCCTCTACATGTTTATCTTCTATAAGACAGCCTATGTCTTTAGTAAGAATTTCCTATTCTTTACTAGTCTTATTATTACTAGTAGTTAGCATATTAAGCTGTTATACTACTTTGTTCTTTATGTAACAATTGCAAGCGTAGTGGCCTATCTTGCTATAGCTGTAATAAGTTACTAAAGACTTATTACTGCGTTTATTACTACCCTTTTTCTTTTTATTCTATTATTTAGGTCCTTTATTAAGGTTAGAGAGGTCTATTACTGCAGGGCTGTAGTATCCTCTACTTATATTATTATAGACTTAGCGCCCTACGTTAGGTTAGTAATAACTTCCTTGTTGTCTATAGTGATAGTTGTCACTACGCCACTAGTTTTGTGAGGCTTAAGGTAGGTAAGCGACCTAAGTTGTGACTTGCACATAAGAGTCCTCTCTTAACTCCTATTAGAGGTTGTAGAGCTTAGTGTTAATACTAATCGCCTTATAGACTAGCGTATTAAAGGTATTAGTAGCTGCTGCAGTTTGCATAAGCTCCTCCTTAACCTTAGGTTTCAGAGCTTATTTAAACATAGTTATTAGCGTAACGTCATCCTAGCTAGTAAACATGGCTACTTGCTGAAACTTAGCAGCGTAGTCTGCGGCAGATGCAGTTTGTCAGATGCGCTGAATCTTGCGTTAGGCAATAGTGGGTTTGTTGTGTACTCTAAATACCTAGCAGATCTGTTCCTTAAACAGGTTAAAGTCCTTAATCTATAGGTTAATATCTGCAGAGTTGCTTGCTCTGTCATAGTAACAGCAGATAAATAGTTTAATCTAGGTAAACGCGTAATCCTTTATAAAGGTTAACGCTAGAGTAATATGTTTCTCTTCTAGGATGCGTTCTCCCTAGAACATAAAGAATAGATTAAACTTTATAAGCTAGTCTTCTAGTTTGTTGCAAGTACTATTAAAGGTCTTAGGCTTAGCTACTAGATAGGTGCTTGTAGAGACAGGGGCTGCTGCCTCCTTGTCTATGTTAAGATTGTTATTAGCTGTACAGTGTAATATATTAGAGTTGCTAGGGGTAGCACGTGTTCCTAAAGTAGTACTTATCTTAGGGGTGTTTAAAATATTAAAGTTATACTTTAAGTAAAGCTTATAAGCACTAGTTCTATTATTTCTTAGGGATAAGTGTAGTAATAGGGACACAAGGGGTAGAGTTATAATAAGGTATACAGATATAATCTGTTAGTCTTAAAGGTAGAGGTAATAATAAGTAGTATAGAGTAGACTGTCTAGCTTAAAGGTTAGGTTAAGATCTAAAGACAACTTAATTAACTTAGGTTAAACATAAACTATAAGAGTTATGTTCCTACGTGCTATATACTAACAGTATAAGAGTGCTTGTTAACAAGCGACTAGAATTAGTCCAATAAGAGATGTGTGTTGCTTGTGGACAAGCAATATCATGTCATGCTTGTTGACGAGCTATCACGTGTGGCATGCTTGTTAACAAGCAGTCACGTGACGCGTGCTCGTTGACGAGCGGTCATGTGACAAGACTGTGTGGTCACTTCTCTACTCAGATCAGATAAGTCCAGGGTCTGGTTGGCGGTTACTTATTGCTGTGCCGTTCCTGTGCATGAGGATCGTAACAGCAGCTTCACATTAAGGGTTAATATGACCTGTTCTAGGTTAAAAGCGACTAGTCTAGCGCCCTAGAACCCTCCCTAGATATTGCTAACAGTAACAGCTTTCTTGTAAGCTGCTTTAAAGCATGGCAGGAACTCCTGCTTTGTAACGTAGTCAATCTGGCTGCGCATAAGCTTATTGACCTTAACACCGTACGCCTTCTTCAGAGGGCTAAAACAACCCACATTAAGTGGCTGCAGGAGGTGCAACAAGTGCGCAGGCATACATAGGATCACAATCTTGTGATCCTTGCAGTAATACGTGAATTCTGCAGTGCTGTGGCTCCTATAACTGTTAATAATTAGTAATTAGTAGCTGCTAATAGTGCGCGCCTTTGTATGCCTGTTAAAGTGCTTTAACTAGTTAAGGCTAAGCTTGTTAGTAGTCTAGCTGTTCTTAGAGACAGTAATAGTCCAATCTTGGGGCAGGTTGTTGTCCTTGTACTAGCTAGACTGGTGTTAGCGCGCTTTAAAGATAATGTAGGGCAGGATTGCCCACCCTGTAGCATTAATGCCCTTAATGACTGTTACCTACTCCTACTTGCCTAGCTTGACCTGCTTTGCTTATCCTAGCTTCTCTGCATCTGTAACAACAACTCTAGTAGATATTTGGCCTATTATAAAGCCTGTCTTATTAAAGTTATATATATTATTGTCTAGGATACTGTACTTAGCTTTAGTATTAGCTACTAGGCTGAACCAGCCATAGATCACCTCAGGATCCTTACAGAGGGCTTGCTTATAGTTATACTTGCAATTAAAGACTGTTTTAAGCTCTTCCTGACGCGAAACAAACCTGCTAGCCTACCTTAGGCTAATAGGGGCTAAACCGCGCTCTTTTTGCAGAGAATTAGCCATATTAGCCACAACTTTGAGCTAGGGGGACTCTCCTTGCGTAACTAGCTTAAGTATGCGCATAATAATTACCCACTCCTTAGTACTAGTTAAATTCTGTAAGTTAGCTATAGTATTAATGCGTAAAGGTTGTCTAGCGTGTTGTTAGTGCAGTGTGCTTTTAGGCACGTTGTAGATAGCTGCAGCGCGTTGCACTAAGAGGTTCGCGTCTTGTTTAAGAGCTTAAAGCGCAAGCTGTATCTAACGCTCTTTTAACGCGTTAAACTGTAGTTATTAGGGAGGCATTTATGTAGGAAGAGAGTTTTAGTGTAGTCTTGGCAAAAGTGTCCTACTTGTTAACTGTCCCGCTCGTTGTACATGTACGTTATAGAATAATATTCATTAGCTAATACTATAGCTAATTTATAAAAGCTAGATAATAATGAAAAAAAGGTAATTATTTAGTATATACTTAGGCTAGATGATAGGATTTAGCCTTTAGCTTATAAATATAGCTACTATAGCTAACTCTCTCTATATATAGCGTAATCTAGGCTATATTAGCTTATAGTTGGCAAGTATATTTATTAAGTACTAACTAGAGCCTAAAATAAAGCTTAATCATAAGTATAACTATACGAGAGTCCTCTTTAAGAATTCTAGGCTTATAAAGAGCTAGTTTAGCCTAGTAGCTAATATAAAAGTTTAGTATAGAATCTAAGATAAAGATGAAAATCTTTAATTAAAAAGGACTTATAATGGGTTAGATATCTAGTAAAGTAGTTATTATAGCTTTATAAAAATAAAGAAGATAAAAGACAGTCTAGGTAGGTAACTAGAAGTAGATAATAGTTATATAGAGTTTAAATACTAAAAACTAGGCTATTCTACTCTTTATTTTCTATAAGGTGTGCTACTATCTCTCTAGCTAGTATAAAAAAAAGATCTACCTTAGAATTAGGTTATTAAAGTCTCTAGCAATAGCTAGACTACTAATAAGCTTAGTTTTAGGTAGTTAAAGTACTTTAATATCTATTTAAAGCGGTATACTATAGGCTTATACTACCTACTAGTTATTAATAGCTATAGAAGGTATAACCTACTCTAATTCTAGTAATACTATAAGAATAATAAGATTATTACTCTATATATACCTCTATACTTATTATTTCTTCTATAGCTACTTAGCATAGGCTATATTTAAGCTTTAAAGTATGCTTATAAGCACTAAGCTAAACCATTTATATATAACTAGATTAGCTGTATTATAAAAACTAAGTTTTTTCTAACGTAGGTGGCAAGCGAGCTGCGCACGCAAGCGAGCTGCGCACCCTACCAAACTTGCCCACCTCTCTAGACGTATATCTCAACAACGCAACAGGATAATATATAGAGATTAAAGCAGTAGATTAAGCAGTAGCTATAGTGTCTTTCTTGCACGTACACGCGTTGTGTCCAGTCCCTCTACACTTGCTGCAGCGCGCCAGAGCCTGGCGGCTGAGGCCTGATTGCTCTCCTGTCTGACGCTTCTCACAAGCAGTCTGCTGCTCAGCCTCACGTTGAGCGAGTATATCCTCTCCAGCTCCTATTACTAATACTCCTTAGTGTTATATATACTTTCTCTTACGCTGCCTACGCGCAGACACTGCCTTACTTGCCATCTTAAGGTTAGTAATCTGATCGCGCATTAGCTTAGCAGACAGCATTATCACCTCTGCCCCTTTCTTAAGCTAATCTATTGCTTTAATAATTAACACTAGCAAAGAGCTCTTATGCTTACGTACGCGCTTATATATTAGGCTTAAGTAAGCCTTAAGCTCACGTATGTTGCTTAGTGTACAGGCCTCCCACAGAGCCTCTATCAGCGCTGCTAGTAGTGTTAGTGTACACAGCTGTACGTCAAGCTTTGATAGAACAACATCTGGATAGAGAGGGACAAGCCCTGCGCTAGAGAAGGCAGAGCAGATATTAGTGGACGTGAATGATTAATTATACACTGCCTTAATAGCTAGGAGGAACTTAAGCTTAGTAATGTGGTTAATATAGTTGCGGATCAGGCTCTTAATCTCACGGCTGTACGCGCGCTTCATTAGCAAGAAGCAGCTAACATTAAGAGGATGGAGAAGGTAAGATAAGTAAGGCGGCATGCAGAGCGCGTAAATATTGTTCTCCTTGCAGATCTCCTAGAACTTAAGAGAGTGGTGGCTCTTATAGCCATTAAGGATGAGCAGCTAACGTGCTCCTACTATATAAGCCTTTGTATGAGCGTTAAAGTGCTCTAGCCACTCTACTCCTAGCTTGTTAGTAGTCCAGCTATTGTTGCTGACTGCGATCGCCCAGTTGCGTGGGATTGCTGCGTCCTTGTACCAGGCAGAGAGGTGGTACTGGCCAGTTAAAATAATAAATGGTGGGATAGACCAGCTAGCAGCATTAATACCAGCAATTAATGTTGCCTACTTACAATTGCCAGGCTGAAGAGCCTTTAGCCAGCCTCTTCTCTCTGACCCTGTTACAATAAGCTGCGTTGTAATCTTGCCTATTATAAAGCCTGCCTTATTAAAGTTCCAGTTGTTATTATTACAGACACTATACTTAATCTTTGTCTACTCTACTAGCTTAAACCACTTCTTAATTAAGACTAGATCTTCACATAGAGCTCTCTGTCTATTATATGCGCAATTAAAACGCGTTATAAGACTGTCTGTACGCTTAACAAAGTTAGCAGGCCACTTCTGCCTAACCTCACTAGCGCTGCGCGCAGCCAGCAGTCTATTAGCTATATCACGTACAGCTGCGTACGTGGGTGTAAACCCACGCAAGTTAAGGTCAAGTATATAGGTAACAATCACCTCCTCTTCTACCTAAGTGAGCTTCCTTAAGTTAGGCTGGCAATCACGTCAGGCAGGTACACTAGCGCGTTAGCTGCGCAGTGTAGATTTAGCAATGTTGTAGGTATTAGCAGCGCGTTAATTAGCGTGTAATTAACTAGAAGTAATAGACAAGATAGCAAGCTAAATATCTGCTTTATTTAAGTTTATCTAAGTAGCACTGCGTTGAGCCATTGTATGTTAAGATAAAAGAGGTGGGCAAGTTTGGTAGGGTGCGCAGCTCGCTTGCGTGCGCAGCTCGCTTGCCAACCTACGTTATACTTTAAAGTAGCCTATTATATAGTATTTGCTACTAGTATTATCTTGAAAATCTTTAAGATACTAGATTAGTTTCTTTTTAACTAGAGTAGGATATAAATACCTTTAATAAAAGGCTAAAATAAACTCTGAGTAATACATTAGATCTTAGGTTATAATTAATACATATAAAGAAAAGGATTAAAATATATATAGATGGCTTACTAACCCCTATAGGTTAAGTATTAAACAAAGTTATTCTAGTAGTTACAAACCCTAAGCAATACTCTAGAATTTAGGTTGCAATTAACGCTTATAAAGAAGAGGATTCAGAAGTATATAGATAGCTTACTAACTTTTATAGTAGTAGTATTTTAGAAGGTGTTAGAAGGGGTAGTAGTTATTATATATAAGCTACCTTGAGTATAAAAAGAGAACGCTACGGTTTATATAGCTCTAGTAGCTACTATAGAATATAGATTATATAAAAGAAGGTATATCTAGATAGAGGGAAGCCTAATAGTTGAAGAGGGTTAGTAGTAGACTACTTTATTAGAGTTTAGCACGCGTAGTAATAGAAAGAAGAAGAAGACCTAGGTAGGTACTAACTCTTTAAATTTACTATTAGCACTTGTCTCTATATATATAGGAGCTACCCTTCCCTTAGTTACTAAGTTTTAATAAACCTTCTCCTCACATATCAACGCTTTGCTTTCTATCTACTTGCCTCCTATCTAAGAAATACTTTTCATATCTACACTTTCTTTATCTACACCTTTAGAAGGTAAAATGTGATTAGATGTTAGTAATAATGCTATACCCCTTATTGATTTTTTATCTACTAAAGTAGAAGGGTACTTCCTTCCTTAGCTACCTTCTATTATTTAACTTAGAGAGGAAGGATATCTTAGAAATCCTACTCTATTATCTATAGATTAATTCCTTATTTGCACCTTCTATTCTATATTAGACAAGATGAAAATAGAAACCTATAATGTCTATAACTACATATAGTTTCATATTAATGTTTAACTAAACTCTTAATAGATAAATAAGTGTTACAAGTGCCTAAAGGACTATGTTACCTACTCTAGTACTACTACTTACGTCCCTCTCTTTAGGTACTAGAGTAATATAAACCTAGGGTCTATACTATTATACTCACTACAACTAATAATAATAGAGGAGAGACATATTATATATATTTTTTCTAAAATAGAGATCTAGTGGCATTATAGGGCGTTTTATGAATACTATAGCTATATTTATTACCTCCCTATTAACACTAGACGCATTTTGAGTTATCTCTCTTTATTTTTAGAGGATTCAAACATCATTATCCTTAAACCGCCTTCCTCTAAAGCTAATAACCTAGACTTAGTTAATTAATAATTCTAGAAGGATTATTATATATAGCAAGACTATATTTATTTTTAGTTATAGCATCTCTAGGCTTACTATCCTAGGTACTAGAGGGTGACTACTAATACTAGGGCAATATCCCTCCTTCTAAATAATAATCTTATTAACTTATGCCTTTATATTATTAAAGATATACTTTGGCCTAGTTAGCCTACTAGTATTAACTATAAGGGCCCTAGTCTAAGTAGTGCTACTTCTACTACTACTCTAAGCAAATCCTTTAGTAGGTCCTTTCTAGACAACTTAGATAGTAGTAATAGCAATAACTCCAAGGAACTAGATATAAGCGCTATCGCTAACATTACTATAGATATAACTAAGTTTAAGCTATTATAAGCCTAGATCTAGGAATAATAAGTAAAGACTTAGGTAGCGTCCCTTTTGATAGGTTTAATCTGCGTAATACCTCTATCTAAGTTTAATAATACAGGGCTACTGCTTAGCCTTATGTTCCTAATATTATATCCTATAGGCGCTATAGATTTTGTTAGCCCTAGGATGCGCCCTGTCCCCTTTGACGCGTATGCTAGAAGCACAATCTACTATTAAGATAGCTAATTTACTTATTACCTACGTTTTTGCTATACTATATTTAACTAATTTATACGCTAGAGTTTAAATAAAAAAAGTAGGTTTTTATATTTAGCTTTCTTTAGAGTATACTACTATTACTATAGATGATATCTAAGCTGCTTTTAATAGGGAGGAATAGACCTAGGACCTTATAGTATCTATAACACGCTAGTCATTAACTATTAAAGGGACCTAGGCGTATTAGATAACTAAGGGAAAGCGCCTTAAGTCTTCAGTAAGTACTAGTTCTAATAAATATATATAAACTTTAGTTTACTCCCTAATCGTGTTTTAAATAGAAGACTAGGTTATTATAGAGGAGAGCTTTACGTAAATACTGGGGTTAATTTTAAAGAGGCTAATAACTTAATAATTTCTGTATATCCTACATCTATTTATATTATATCTATTACCTATCTATTATACATCTATCATACGTCTATTGCATGTCTATTACACATCTATTATATACTAACTAACTTTTATAGGTATATTAGCTCTACTATCTAACACTCTTAATTACTTTCTCTACTACTAATTATTATTAGTATAACCTACTTTAGTTTGTACTAATATTCCTAGCGTAGGTAGGCGCAACACAGACTTAATATATAAAACTTGCTAGCACTTTTGTTTGCAACAATCCCTAACGTGTTGGATAAGCGAGTCGGCCAGGCAAGCGAGTCAGCCACCCCACCAACTTTGATTACCTTTAAAGCTGCGCAACTTAACAACGCAGTGCTACAATATATAGAAATTAAGGCAGTAGACTAAGCTATAGCTAAGCTATCTTTCTTGCACGTACGTGAGTTGTGGCCTTGCTCTCTGCACCTTGTGCAGCGCGCAAGAGCCTGACAACTAACGCCTGATTACTCTCCTCCCTAACGCTCTTTACAAGCAATCTGCTAGTCAGCCTTATGTTAAGCAAGTATATCCTCCCTAGCTCCCTTTGTTAGTACTCCTTAGTGTTGTGTACGCTTTCTTTTGCGCTGCCTACGCGCAGAAGCTGCCTAATTTTCCTTCTTAAGACTGGTAATCTAATCGCGCATTAGCTTAGCTAATAGCATTATTACCTTAGCGCCCTTCTTAAGCTAATTAATTGCTTTAATAATTAATGCTAGTAATAAGCTCTTATGCTTACAGACGCGCTTATATCTTAGCGTTAATTAAGCCTTAAGCTTATGCATGTTGCTTAGCGTATAAGCTTCCTTAAGAGCTTCTACAAGAGCAGCTAGTGGAGTTAGCGTACGCAGCTGCACGTCAAGCTTTGACAGAACAACGTCTGGCTAATATGGGATAAGGCCAGCGCCTTAAAAAGCTGCGCGTATATTAGCTAGTAAGAAAGATTAATTATACACTGCCTTAATAGCTAGTAGAAACTTAAGCTTAGTAATGTAGTTAATCTAATAGCAGATTAGGCTCTTAATCTTAAAACTGTACGCGCGCTTCAGCAGCGAGAAGCAGCCAACGTTGAGAGGCTAGAGCAGGTAAGATGAGTGAGGTAGTATGCAGAGCGTATAGATATTACTCTCTTTGCAGAGCTCCTGGAATTTAAGAGAGTGGTGGCTCTTATAGCTGTTAAGGATAAGCAGGCAACGCGCTCCTACTATATAAGCCTTTGTGCAAGCGTTAAAGTACTCTAGCCACTTAACTCCTAGCTAGTTAGTTGTCTATCTATTGTCGCTAACTGTAATTACCCAGTTGCGTGGGATTGCTACTTCCTTGTACCAAGCAGAGAGGTGGTACTTGCTGGTTAAGATTAGGAACGGCGGGATAGACTAGCTAGCAGCGTTAATTGCAGCAATCAGCGTCGCCCACTCGCGATTGCCTGGCTGGATAGACTTTAGCCTGCCTCTCCTCTCTGATGCTGTCACAACGAGCTGCGTTGTAATCTTGCCTAGCATAAAGCCAGCCTTGTTAAAGTTATAGACGTTGTTATTGCAGATGCTGTACTTGGCTTTTGTCTGCTCTATAAGCTTAAACTAACTCTTAATTAACATAGAATCCTTATATAGAGCTCTCTGCCTATTATACGCTTAATTAAAACGCGTCTTAAGGCTGTCTGTACGCTTAACAAAGTTGGCTAGCCACTTCTGCCTAACATGGCCTGCGCTGCGCGCAGATAGCAGTTTATTAGCTATCTTGCGTATAGCTGCGTACGTAGGCGCAAATCCACGTGCGTCTAGATTAAGTATATAGCAGACTATCACCTCCTCTTCTAGCTAGGTGAGCTTCTTTAAGTTAGGCTAGTAATCACGTTAGGCAAGCTTCCTAGCGCGTTAGTTATTAAGTGTGGATTTTGGAACGTTATAGACAGCTGCAGCACGCCTAGAGCTACTTAGCTGCTGCCTATTAAGAGAAGTAGAGGTAAGAAGAATATTAGCTTAACTATAAGATAATAGAGCACGTTGTAGTGGAGCCATAGCAATAGGTAGCTTCAAAGGTGATCAAAGTTGGTGGGGTGGCCGACTCGCTTGCCTGGCCGACTCGCTTATCCAACACGTTATATAGTTACTACTTACTTTTACCTCTAGTTTAACACCTTCTATTAGTACATTATTAACCTAAAGTTTAGTATAATAGATTGGTAGTATTAGTATAAGTAGCAAGTGCGTAGTAGTACTTACAGCTATAGTCTTTACTACTACGCTAACGCACCTAATCCTAGTAATAAGCTTTATTTAAATAGCTTAGACTTCTAGTTCTCCTAATTTGTATTATACTAGGGGTGCTATGTCTCTAGTTTTTACTCTAAACCTATTACTTAGGAACTAGTCGCTAAAATATCAAACTTTTTATTAGCCTATAATAGGATGTTCTTCAATATTAAGGATCTATTATCTATCCTTATAAAGTACTATATCTATAATTATTTTAAAGCCTACTATTTAAGGAAAGATAAGACTACTAGTGCTAAGGTTTGTAAGTTTAATACCCCCTAGCCTCTACTTATAGAGCATAGCTTTACTAAGCCTATTAGTAAGCCCTGTTACTAGTTTTAACTCTATTAGAACTAACATACATCGCGGGCGAGTGCATCACTAAGCAAGTGCGTCACGTTTACTAAGACCCCACTAAAACTACCCACATTATAGCCTAAAATACTACAAATTAGCCCTATATAAGACAAAATAAGCTGTAATATTACTTAGAGACCTCTTCTGCTCTATTCTTGCACATTTGCGCGTTATGCCTACCCTCTCTGCACTATCTACAGCGTTGTTAGGATAGTTCACCTCCTTTAGCACGCACCTGCGTCTTCCTCTTCTTTCTATTACTACGCGCACTAAACTCTAATAGAGCAGTTAACTACTAGCCCTCTTTAACTATAAGGCTTCCCTCTGTCTAGATATGCCTTCTTTTGCGTGATCTATATTCTATAGCAGCTGCTAGAGCTGCGTAAAGCGCAGCGTTCTCCTGTTGTGCTAACGCTAGCTTATGCGCAATAATTGCTGCCCCCTTTAACACCTTCTTAAACGCTTCTACTATAGAGGTTAGTAAGCTGTCTGCATGCCTCTAAATCCTCTTCTTTATAAGTGTTAATTACAACCTAAATTCTAGGGTATTGCTAGGGGTTTGTAACTGCTAGAGTAGGCTGTTTAAGGGGAGTAGTAGCAATAGGGTGCGCAGCCTTACATTACGGGTTAATATGACGCAATCTGGGGCAAAGGGAGCTAATCTAGCCCCTTAGAACCCTCTCTAGATGTTACTAGAGGTTATAGCTTTGTTATAAGCTACTATAAAGTATAGGAGGAACTACTACTTTATAATATAATTAATCTAGTTATGTATAAGCTAATTAACTTTATCCCTGTACGCCTTCTTTAGAGGGCTAAAATAAGCCACATTTAGTAGCTGTAGGAGGTGTAATAAGTGCGCAGGCATACATAGACCTATAATCTTATTATCCTTACAGTATTGCGTAAATTCTGTAGAGTTATGGCTCTTGTAGCTATTAATAATTAGCAATTAGTAGCTACTAATAGTGCGCGCCTTTATATGCCTGTTAAAGTACTTTAACTAGTCAAAACTAAGCTTGTCAGTAGTCTAGCTGTTCTTAGAGACAGTAATAGTCTAATCCTAGGGCAGGTTATTATCTTTATACCACTTAGACTGGTGGCGGCGGGCTTTGAAGATAATATAGGGTGGAATAGCCCACCCTGTGGCATTAATGCCCTAGATGACTGTTACCCACTCGCGATGGCCTAGCTGGACTGCCTTTGCCTGTCTACAGGTCTCTGAACCTGTAACAACTGCTCTAGAGCTTATCTAGCCCATTATGAAGCCTGTCTTGTCAAAGTTATACGTGTTATTGTCCTAGATGTTACACTTAGCTTTAGTATTAGCTATAAGGTTAAACTAACCCTATATAACCTTAGTATCCTTATAGAGGGCTCTCTTGTAGTTATACTTGCAATTAAAGACTACTTTAAGCTCCTCCTAATATAAAACAAACGTGCTAGCCTAGTTTAAGCTAACAGGGGCTAAACCGCGCTCTTCCTGCGGAGAATTGGCGATATCAGTCACATCTGCGAGCTGGGGAGTCCGTCCTTGCTTAGACAGCTTAAGTATATGCGTAACAATCACCCCCTCCTCATTATTAGTTAGATTCTGTAAGTTAGCCATAGTATTAACGCGTAAAGGTCTTCTAGCGCGTCTTTAACTTAGTATACTTTGTTAGACTCTATAGATAGCTGCAGCACGTCACTAAGAGAGCTTTAGGTCTTATTTAAGAGCTTAGAGGGCAAGCTATATCTAAGCTTCTTTTAACGCGTCTATCTATTATTATTATAGAGGCATTAGAGTAGGGTTAGTATTTTAGTGGGGTCTTAGCAAAAGTAATGCACTCACTTAGTGATGCACTCGCCCGTGATGTACGTTATTACTAGAATTAGAGTAGGATATAGCTTCTGTAGCTATTAATAACTAGTACGTAGTATATTTGAGGAGCTAGCCGCTAAAGGCAATATATAAGAATAAATTAGATAAATTTGGTAATAAAAGACTCCTCTTTTAGAGCCTCCAGCGCTAGAGATCTTATCCTAACTAGAGGTTAAAGTTCCCTATAATCTCTACTATAGAGGTTAGGCTATTATTTAGAGGTTAGCTAAAGAGCAGCGTATGAGAGGTTAGCTAAAGGGAAGTAAGCATTTAAGGTGCTAAGCTCTAGGCCTAGCCTATTATAGTACTCCCCCTACTAATACATTATTTATTAATACTCTCTAGTTATTTACTTCTATACCTTACTCTACCTACTTTATGCACCTACCTATCACCTTTACATACCCTACCTTCCTTATAATTTCTCTATTACCTTAATCTTTAAGTTATTCCTTTACGTCTTGCCTCTATTATAGCTAACCTCTCTATTCCTAGATGCTCTTCCTCTAGAAAGAAGTCTACTCTAGTAAGTTTTAGCTACTCTTATACCTATACTACTAGTAGTAGCTCTAGTAGATAGTATCTATTTACTAATCTTCTATTTTTTACTCTATTAAGGATAGTAGCTCTTCTATTACCCTCCCTAAGCGCCTCTTCGCTATTAACCCTAAGGACCTTAGCTTTACTACTATAAAGTGTAAAAAGTTTAGCTTAGGAGACGTTAATAAGAATTTAGAACCTAAAGAATACTCTTTTATTACTAGGCATGCTAGTAGTTATAACAACCTATTTATCTATACCTACTACGCTCTTAAGGGTTTAGTCTATAAGCTTAAGGCTAATAGTTGAAAGACTAGTACCTTTAAGCCTAGCTATAAAAACTATATTATCCAGAAGTCTACCTACTATAAGGTAAAGTTACTTATTTTACCTACTATAGTCTTTTATCCTAATAGTAAATAGCCTCCCTACTTAACCTAGTCTAAGATATTTAAGCTAAAGTATATTTATAAGTATAGTAAGGTCTAAACCTTAAAGGTCCTATAAGAGATTGTTAATAAAGTTTATAAGGTTCTTTAGGCCTACTATAATCTCCTCTTTCTTTATAACCTCCTACCCTACCCTACTTTTAATAAGTCTATCTCTAGTTACTGACTAGAGTAGTCTAACTATAAGGATATAGTTAAGAAAGTAAAGCGCTATCCTACTTCTACTATTAAGTTTACCCTCTATTCAGCTTATACTATAGAGGAGACTATTAAGTAGCCTAAGCTTCTTATAGGTATTTCTCTTCCTTATTCTATACTTCTACTAACTAGGGGCCCTATTTCTATATAGGTAAGCCTGTAGTACTAGATTTATAATTAAGTTGCCTAACTCTATAGGAAGATGTTTAACTACTACTACTACTCTAATTAGGAAGATAATAACTCTATTAACCTTAAGGGTCTAAAGACTACTCCTGCTAATTAGACTAAGGAGCTTAGCTAGGCCTACTAGGCTACTCTTAATTATAATAATTTTACAGTTTAGAAGTTTTTTTAGTAGATTTTCCTTTAGTATTCTTAGAGTTAAGATACCTAGCCTATAGCTATTATAACCTTGCTACTATCTTCTTAGATAGTAACAGTGCTTTTAGGCTTGCGCCTTTTGGCTTTTAAATAAATACTATTCTATTCCTTTATCTTTTCTTTAGCTTTATAGTACTTCTATTTCATCTCTTTTTTCTTTTTTCTTTTCTCTCTATCCCTAGTTATAAGTGTAGCTTAGAGTAATCCTCTAGTAGGGGGATTATGTTAGAAGTTATGGAGTAAGTTTCTTTTCTTATTCTAGTATCTAGCTATAAGTACTAACTATTAGTCTAGGGCCTTAAGTTATTTATAGTTCTTCTAGCTTTCCTGTATTCTTATAGCATAATCTTACTACTAAATTAGGTACTTCTAGTTTTATCCTCCTAGACTAGTTAATTATTTACTATATATAGTCTTGACTATCTATTCCTTACTAGAGAATCTGTTATTATTTGTAACTACTAGGGGTTTAGGCTACAGATTATAATTTATTTATCCTAGTCAAGGATTCTAGCTACATAAGTAGAGTCTATTAATATAGAAAATAGAGTAGATTTTCCCTTCTACATTTAGTTTAACGTTGTATAGAGATATTACTTATATTACTTTAAACACCTAGTTCTTCTAGTCTAGCTTTCTACTTAATTAGTTGTTAGAGAACTAGTAACTAAGCTTTAGCTATACTTTATTACCTTCTTACAGTTATAGTACATCTTACTAATACTAGTAAGCCTATTATTCCTACTATTATTAGGCTTCTATTATTTTGTATTAGATAAATATAAACGTTTCTTAGAGCTTAGAGACTATACTAACTTCTACTTTAGTAGGCTCCTAGAGATAGTAATTTAAAGAGTAAGCTACTAGGTCTAGGTCTTCCTATAGTAGGTTGATATAATAACTATATTATAGAAAGAAGGGGCTTATACTAGTAGCTAATACTACTTTTTTTTAAATACTAATCTAAGCTATAGAGATCGAACTTACCTAGTTTTTTTATAGCCAATTTACATAAGCATAAAGATAGATTTCTATTATAATATTAATTTATTCTATACTACTATTAGTTTATAGATAGAACGCGATTGATAGCCTTCTTATAATCCTTAGGGCCTTATATATAATTAACTAGAAGATACTTAAAAATTAAGATCCTCTATTAGTAATAATAGCGTTGGGTAACTAGTAGTAGGCTACTACTTGGAATATAAAGGCCTTAATAGCTAAGTCTACTATAAGGTTTATCAACAGGACTAGGAATATATTCTTAGAAAGCTAGTCGATTACTACTATTAGGTTAGTAAAGCCCTTACTTTTAGGTAGGTCCATAATAAAGTCTATATATAGCTTTTTCTATACTCTTTTTAGAATCAGAAGTAGCTTAAGAAGGCCCTACCTAAACTCTCTCTGTAGTTTAGTTCTCCTATAAATATTATAATTCTAGATGTTTCTCTATACGATTAATAATATACCTAGCTAGAAGTATAAATACGTGAGTATATAGAGTATATTACTTCTCTCTAGGTGTCTAGTAATTAGAGAGTAGTATTTATTATTCATGATCTTCTTTTATAGTTTATTAGACTATAGTACCTATTTTTTTCCCTAGTATCTTAATTAGTCTTAAGAATTAAGAGAGTATTTAAAGAGTAATACTTTTAGACTAAGTTGAGGTAAGAATTTCCTAGCTCCTAATTTTGGTAATATTACTACTAGATAGTATATCTTATTCTAGTTTATAGCTAATATCTAGGCTTACTTTATAGCTTTAATAGTATTGTAGGGATCTAGAGTTAGTTTAGTAGATAGAGCTAGACTTATTTACTATAGATTATTGGTCTATACTAGTATTTAGGCTAATAGTGCCTATATTAGTATTATTATTCTTAATATTATTAATATTTCTATTTTACTTTCTCTAATATAATAGGTAAGTGACAGAGTAGGTCTTATTATAAGTTTATGACCATATACTTATAAAATAGGTATTTAACTTTAACGTGGTTCACAACCAAGCGAGCACCCTAAGTGAGTGAGCACCCTAACACTAAATTACTAATATTAGCACTAAACATGTTATGTCTTAATAACACAGCTCTTAAATACCCTGCAATAAAGTAGATATTTAACTTGCTCTTTTTAATATTAAATTATATCGCGTTAAAAGTGTAAAACGCGCTGCAGCAATATACAACGTCCCCTAAACGACCCTAGGGCACTAACGCGCTAAAAGACCCGCCTAACGCGACTGTAAGGCTAACTGCAGGCGCCTAACTAAGCTAGAAGAGCAGGCTGTAGTTTAGCGTGTTCTTAAAGAGGATGCGTGAGGGTTTTTGCCTAGGAAGCTTAATGTTTAGGCTATAGCTAATAAACTACTATGTGACTAGGAAGGGGACCCTACTAGTAAGAACTAGGTTAATAACTTTATTAAGCAGACTCCTAAGCTCTGCAAGCGCTAGAGCTGTCCCTACAATTACTAAGAAGCTGCCTGCAAGGACTTAGCAGCTATACAGCGCTAGTTTAATCTAGTTAAGGCAACAAAGCAGAAGTAGGGTATTGTAGATAATAACATGTATAACTTTAATAAAACTAGCTTTATAATAGGCAAGATTTTATTATAGTTAGTTATCACAAGCTTAGAGGGATACGGCAAAAAGAAGCAGATATAGCTAGGCAACTGTAAGTAGGTTACTGTAATCTAGGGCGTGGGCGCATCAGGTTGCTGGATACTACCCTTTGTTATCTTTATAGGCAAGGTTAAAATTAATAAGTAGTTAGGAGACCTACCTGCTAACTAGATCCTTAAAACTAGTCCTAATAGCTAGACTAATAATTGCCTTACCCTTTGCTAGTTAGAGCACTTTAATACCTATATAAAGGAGAGCACTATAGGTAGGTACTAACTGCTTATTATTAACAGTTACAAGAGCCACTACTCTATGGAATTCTAAGATCTTTGTAAGGAGAAGAATATTATCCTTCTCTATATGCCTGCACACTTATTGCACCTGTTACAGCCTCTTAACGTTGCCTGCTTTTCGCTATTAAAGCGTTAGTATAGTAACGCTGTTTTAGCCTTAGCACGCAACTGCACTAACTATATTAGCAAAGAGCGCTTCCTACCTGTCTTTAAGACTGCTTTTTTGCAGTCTTTTATAACAGAGAATATTCAAGCTAGTTTTAGAGGCGCTAGTCTAGTCCTACACAACCCACAGGCTATGCTATTAAAGCTTAATGTGGTAATCTAGACGCCTGCACAGTTACCTTAACAAGAGGGTACCTAGGAGGCGCAGACACCACATAACGCGCGCAAAATTAATGCTTAAAGTACTCTTATTTAAAAGAGAGTAAGAGAGCGCTGTAGTTCTTCTGCAAATTCTCTTAATAAGCAGGTTGCGCAGTTAAGTAAGGGGGCTTAGCAAATAGCGCACAAGATAAGCCTAATAATAGAGCAAATAGCTACCCTTTAACAGAGCCTAGACAAATTAAACAAGTATAAGAGCTGTAAGCAGCGGTATATTTAGACAGATAAGACCCTTATAGTAGGTGAGATGCGAGAGGTATTAGCTAAACAGGCAGTTAGCAGCTATAGTGATGGGGAGAGTGCGTTAAAGAAGGTACAGAAGGAGAGGTAGTGTGGGTGTTGCAAGGGCACTAGGCACAACACCTGTACCTGCGCAGTAGAGATTAGTAGTTCAAGCAATAGCAGCAATTCTGACAATTAATTTGGTATATTGCAATAGTTTATTAACTGCAATAAGAGTGTGTAATAATGCGTTAAAGTTAGCGCGTTAGTGTTAGGGTGCTCACTCGCTTAGGGTGCTCGCTCGGTTGTGAACCACGTTAGTGGTTATACTTACTTAATCCAAAGTTAAAAAACTACTATTATACCTACTTTATAATTATTACTCTTTAGTTACTAGATATATATAAAGAGGGTTAGTAGCAAAAATATTTATATTTTTATTCTCTTATTTCTTTCTTTGATTAGTTTGTTTCTTTTCTATTAGAAGAGTATATTATCTCTTTAATTTACTCATTCTAGGTACTATATAAACGTAAAGTTAAACTAGCTTCCTAAGCTAGACTATTATAGATGTTATCTAAAGAGTAGCCTAGTTTGTAGAAGTACTGTAGGTTTTTATAATATATAATAAGTGTAGATTTAGTAATAAACTTTAGTTTAGTATTCTATTTTTATAGGTACTTAATTATTACTAGTATCTCTTTATTATAGATAGTATAGTTAACCTCTACTATAGTATTTATTACCAAGAAGTATACAACTATGTACAAGGTTCTATTATTATTATGTTAAGATAGTGCTTTACTAGTAGTCTATCTAGAGGCATTATACTCTAGGTTAAAATTAGTAAGAGTAGGTTCCAGAATAAATGCTTCCGTTAGCTTTTCAAACACCTGTTATTGCCCTCGTCCCTATTTAAAGGTTGTGTTTTTGCTTGTTAGTTAGATTAATAGTTCTACTAACATAGAAAAATTAATAGAAGTTAGTAAACCCTAGAGAACTTCTAATATATTTTACTACTTCTAGAGGTTGCTAGGCCTTAATTACTATAATTTACTTTAAGTCTATTTAGTTACCTTACTTAGCTTCTATAATAAAACCTAGGTACTTAGTTCTCTTAATAGAGAATTAACTTCTTTCTTTATCTAAGTATAGCCCTACTATACATAGCTTCCTAACTACTCCTTTAATCTTAGCTTTATATTTAGCGTAACTACTACTTGAATAGATTAGTATATCATTAATATGGGTAGAATACTATTAATTTAAGTATTCCCTTACGACCTAGTTAATTTACTATTAAAAGGTACTTAGGGTATTAGCTAGTCTGAATAGAGTAACTAGCGATTTATATAGCATAAAACTTATTTGGAAGGCTATTTTCTATTTATCCTTTTAGTAACATAGATCTCATAGAAGGCCTAGATAATATTAACTTTAGTAAACTACTTTACCTAGAAAATCTAAGATAGTATTCTATAAATAAGAGAGAGTAGATGGTAGTCTTTCTCTGTTACTTTATTTAATACTTAGTATTTAATATAAAACTATTAGTCTCTACGTAGCTTTTTAGTAAATAATACTAGTGCTAACGCACTAGACTTACTGATATAGATAAACTCTTTATCTAAGTAAGTTATTAGTTGCTATCATAGTACTAATACCTCTTCTCCAGATATATTATATACTAGGCCCTAAAGAATAGTAGCTAGTATTTTCTTACTTAACTAGATTAATTATGTAGTCTACCTTAGGTCTATAATAGAGTGCTGGTTTGTCTACCTCCTCTTTTATAAAGGTTTAATACTCTTATTTTAGGTAATCTAGGAGGACTATTCTTAGGTCTACTATATCCTTCTTTTTTAAGGCTTTGTAGATATCTACTATAGAGGTAGCGAAGATCCCTATCTCTAGGTCCCTCTAGGAGCTCTTTTTTAAGCTCTAGTATAGTTCTGATAATACTAGTTAGGGGACAAAGTTAGGCCTTATACTCTTTTTACTCTAGACCCTTATCTTTATTCAGTAGATAAAGATAGACTTCTTGTGAGGGCTTTGGCTCGAACCCACCTTAGCCACGCGGACTAAAAAGGTATAGTAATCCAACAGATGTGGGGACTGGGGTTCGAACAGTATATACCCGTGACACTTCTTAGCTAGGGCTACTATTACTTAATGTTTCTTTATCTAGAAAAGTCCTAGTATTATATTATATTCTTTCTCTTCTTCTAGAGTATGTAAATATATAGTTTCCTAGTAGCTATTAATATTAATAGATTTCTAGACTACTTCTTTTAACTAGGTGTTTTTTTCTACTATTCTTATATTTTTTTTTCTATAATTAGTAGCCTTTTTGAAGTAATTTTATTTTAAAAATTTTATAGAGATAATTCTATTTATCAAATATTTAGTATTAATTTGTATATAGGCTATACCTACGTTGTCTACCAGGGCGTGTAATAAGATAGGTTTACTATCTAGCTATAACCTATAGAACTTCTAGAAGTCTTCTCTATTCTACGCTACCGTACTCCTTAACCTCTACCTATGTTAACAGGTAGAGATATCTAGTTTTTTAAGTTATTTTCTAACTTAGATATTATTAATTCCTTAGTAGTTACTACCTTAACATAAACCTTATCTAGATATCTTATAGGTCCTAGATTGTATTAGATAGCGTAGTATCTGTTTTTACTATATTAGAGACATAGGTTGTTAGCCTAATATCTATTAATAACTTCCCAAAATTTCTACTCTACTTATTAACTAAGTTTTTACTTCATTTGACCTAAATAGGTCTTAAAAGTAAGTTCCTAATCAAAATTTTCTGAATTATTCTTCTTATTCTATTAACTAAAGGATAAAGTAGTAACGTACCCCACAGGCGAGCGGATTAACGGGCGAGCAAATCACTTTTGCCAAGCCCCTACCAAAATCTGGCCTATTATAGCCTAAAACACCACACTTTAGTCCTGCGCAGTGCAGTATAGGCTAGAATATTATTAAGAGACCTCTTCTATATTAATCTTACACGTTTACGCGTTGTGTCCTGTCTAATTGCACCTTCTACAGCGCTATTAGGTTAGCTTACCCTCTTAAGCGCGCACCTGCTTCTTTGCCCTCTTCCTATTACTACGCGCCCTAAACTCCTTTAGAGCTGCTAGCTGCTGCCTATCTTTAACCATTAGGGTCCCTTCCTTCTAAACTTACTTTCTTTTATATAATTTTTATTATGTAGCAGCCTTATTAGCTGCTTAAAGCTCTTTAATTTCCTGTTAAGCTAAAACTAGCTTATAGGATAAGATTACCCCCCCCTTTGCGTAGTGCTTAAGCGCGCTTAGAATATAATTTAGTAAGCTACCCTACTGCCTCTTATACTTCTCTTAAATCAGAGTTAATTGCAACCTAAATTCTAGGGTATTACTTAGGGTTTGCAACTGCTAGGGCATGTTGTTAGTGGGAAGTAGTAGTAATAGAGTCTAAAGCTTTATATTAAGTGCTATTATAACCTGTTCTAGGTTAAAAGGAACTAATCTAGCACCTTAGAACCCTTCTTAGATGTTGCTAGTAATAAACACTGCATTATAGGCTGCTTTAAAGCATAGCAGGAACTTAGACTTTGTTATATAGCTAATCTAGTTGCGCATAAGCAATTTAGCTTAGCGCCTATACGCCTGCTTAAAAGGGGCAAAACAGCCCATATTAAGTGGCTGTAGGAGGTGTGATAAGTGTAGAGGCATGCATAGGGTAACAATCTTGTTATCCTTGCAGTATTACTAGAACTGGAGCGAGTTATGGCTCTTATGGCTATTAATAACTAGCAGACAGTGTGTACTAACAGTACGCTCCTTTATATGCGCGTTAAAGTACTTTAACTACTTAAAACTAAGCTTATTAGTAGTCTAGCTGTTACTAGAGACTGCAATAACCTAATCCTAGGGCAGGTCTTTATCCTTATACTAGCTAGAGAGGTAGTAGCGCGCCTTAAAGATAACAAAGGGCAGAATAGCCTATCCTTTAGCATTAATACCCTATATAACTGTTGTCTACTCCTAGTTGCCTAGCTAGACTGCCTTTAGCCTTCCTTGTCTCTCTAAAGCTATAATAACTGCTCCCTAGGAGATCTGGCCTATTATAAAGCCTGTCTTGTCAAAGTTGTAGGTGTTGTTATCCAGAATGCTATACTTAGCTTTTGTGTTTTATACTAGGGAAAACTAGCCCTGCACAACACTAGAATCCTTGTAGAGGGCTCTCTTATAGTCATACCTGTAATTAAACTTCACTTTAAGCTCTAGTTGACGCTTTACAAACGTACTAGGCCAGTTTGTGCTAACATGGCCTATTCCACACTCAGCGCGCAGAGAATTGGCCATTACAGCCACATCTGCTAGCTAAGGGCTAAATCCTTGCTTGTCTAGCTTAAGTATGTGCTTAACAATTACCTGCTCCTCTAGATTATCTAGCCCTTGTGAGTTAGGCATAGTATCGCCTTATAAAGGTTGTCTAGTAAGTTGATAGCTTAGTGTAGCTTAAGGAACGTTGTAGATAGCTGCAGCGCGTTGCTATAAGAGTTTTGCGTCTTGTTTAAGAGCTTAAAGCGCAAGCTGTATTTAAGCTTCCTTTAACGCGTTAATATTAGGTTATTGTTAAGGCATTAGTATATAGAGGGTACTTTAGTGGGGGCTTAGCAAAAGTGATTCGCTCGCCCGTTAATCCGCTCGCCCGTGGGGTACGTTATTAGTATTTAACTTTAATTATCTTATATTAATATTCACCTTTAATACTTCAGCTATTAGTACTTAGAGGTCCTCCTCCTCTAGAATATCTACTAATACTATCTTATCTTATAATTTAGGCCTAATAGCTAATAAAAATCTTATATTTAAGTTCTATTAATTATTTTCTTTAGCTATATTAAATACTAACTACATAGATTTAATGTTAAAAGCCTTAAGGCTTTACCTATATCTTTTTATTATAATTATCTAGAGCTATTGTTAGGAACGCTCTTTAAACTAAGGGTCCTAGTACCATTTATCTAGAAACTCTTAGAACTCTATAGTTACTATAAGTAGGTGTTAGTTTTTCTAGGATAGTCCTACTTATATATATAGCCTAACCTTCTAAGTAGTTAAATATATAGGCTCCTTCTATAAATACTTTATACTCTCTAAAGGTTTAGAGCTTGGGAACTATCTAGATTTCAAAGATTTAAAACAACTAGCTATTTCCTCTAAACTTTACTATATCTAGGAGTTTTACCTTTATACTAGATCTAGATATAGGGGTCTTAGTTCTTTGTATTATAGTTAGTATAAAGGTAGTAGTAGCCTATACTAATTAGTTTTAGTGCCTTATAATATAGGCTCTAACCTTAGTGTCTACAATTCTCTTAATCGATTCTACTAACCTATTAGGCTATTATTTGTTTTTAGGGGCGTTAGGTTCTAGAAAGTAGAAAGGTACAGCTACTATATCTTTAGAAAGTGCTAACTATAATCAGTAAGTTGCTAGTAGGGCAAAGGTCTATTAAAGGACTTATTCCCTCTATTAGTCTTAGATAGAGGTGTTAGCAAGATTCTCTAGTTCTTCTCTTACTATAGATTATAAGTTATAACTTTTATAAAGTTGCCTTGTAGTATTATTAGATTCTCTATCTATTATAAGGTCTTCTATTAGGTAACTTGATAATAAGAAAAAAAATTAATTTAAATATTAGGAGCTAGCTGCTAAGGGTACTATATAAGAGTAAATTAGATAAATAAAGTAATAAGAGACACATATATAGAGGTTATACTCTTTTAATAAGCTCTAGCGCTAGAGATATTATCTTGACTAGAGGTTAAAGTTTTCCATAATCTCTACTACAGAGGTTAGGCTATTGTTTAGAGGTTAGCTAAGAGGTAGTAAGTACCCAAGGTGCTAAGCTCTAGGCCTAGCCTATTATAGCATAAACCTAAAGTACGCTCCTTTAAATAGATATCAAAGTACTTTAACTACCTAAAACTAAGCTTATTAGTAGTCTAGCTATTGCTAGAGACTTTAATAACCTAATTCTAAGGTAGATCTTTTTTTTATACTAGCTAGAGAGGTAGTAGCACACCTTATAGAAAATAAAGAGTAGAATAGCCTATTTTTTAGTATTTAAACTCTATATAACGTACATGTATAGCGAGCCGGTCAGCAAGCGAGATAGTCACTTTTGCCAAGACCACACCAAAATTAACCCTATTATAGCCTAAAACACCACAAAATAGCCCTATATAGGGCAAAACAAGCTGTAATATTACTAAGAGACCTCTTCTACAGTATTTATGCATGTGTGCGCGTTGTGCACCGCCTTGTTGCACCTTCTACAGCGCCTTTGGGATAGCTTACCCTCTTAACTGCGCACCTGCTTCTTTGCCCTCTTTCTATCACTACGCACCCCAAACTCCTTTAGAGTTACTAGGCGCTGGCTATCCTTAACTATTAGTGTCCCTTCCTCCTAAACCTGCTTTCTTTTATGTGATTTTTGTTGTGTAGCAGCCTTATTAGCCGCTTAAAGCTCAGCAATCTCCTGTTATGCTAAAACTAGCTTGTGCGCAATAATTGCTGCCTCCTTTAAGACCTTCTTAAACGCTTCAACTATAGAGGTTAGTAAGCTATCTATGTGCGTCTGAATCCTCTTCTTTACAAACGTTAATTGCAACCTAAATTCTAGGGTATTGCTTAGGGTTTACAACTGCTAGAGCAGGCTATTTAAGGGGAGTAGTAGTGATAGAGTCCTTAGCTTCACACTAAGGACCTTAATGACCTGTTCTAGGTTAAAAGGAACTAATCCAGCACCTCAGAACCCTCCTTAGATGTTGCTAGCAGTAAATACTGCATTATAGGCTACTTTAAAGCATAACGTGTTTCACCAGTAAGCGCCCCACCCCAGTGAGCGCCCCACGAACACCGCTGACACAACTGCGCAGTGTTACCACACAACACTACAACAATTTATTATAGTTTACAGAACATACTAATACTATTCAGAAGCTTTACTATTATCTGGGTCCTCTATTTCTACCTTACAGGTGCGGGAGTTGTGTCCAATCTCACTACAACGCCTGCAGTGTTGTCCTCTACGCACCCTCTTTGCAGGCGTCTCGCCCTTATCACAACTGCCACCCTCCTTTTTAGCAACTAGGTCAGCTATCTTGCTAACTATAAGAGTCTCCTCTGCCTATATATATTATTGCTTATGGGTCTTGCGCTTTGTAGACGCTTCTACAGCGTCTTAAAGGCAACCTATCTCCTCCTGCAACAACACCATATTATGCGCTATCTGCTAAGCGCCCTTACTTAGTTATTTAACCTATTTGTCTAATAAACTTGCTAGAGACCTATAATAGATTTAAATCTGCTTTTTAATTAGAGTTAACTGCTCCTCTACTTCATGAGCATTGCGTAGTGTCTTTGGCTCCTAGGCAACGTTGCTGCGTTTTAGTGGAGTTAGCGTGCGCAGGCGCACATTAAGCTTTAATAACACCACATCTAGGTTATGTGGCACTAGCCTAGCACCTCTAAAGCCTGCGCAAACATTCTCTGCAGTAATTACGTTACTAAAAGCTGCTTTAAAGGCTAGTAGAAAGTTCACCTTGTTAATATAGTTAACGCGACTGCATGCTAAGGCTAAGACCTTGTTGCTATACAGGCGCTTCAGTGGCAAGAAGCAGGCGACGTTAAGTGGCTGCAACAGATGCGACAAATGTGGCGGCAACAGATGCGACAAATGTGGCGGCATACAGAGAGTGATAATCTTCTTCTCCTTGTAGAGATCCTAGAAATCCACTAAGCAGTGGCTCTTATAGCTGTTAATAATAAGTAGCTAGTATACCCTAACAGGCTTTGCATGCGTGTTAAAGTAGTAGAGCTAGGTAAGCGCTAGATTATTATTTGCCTAGCCTGTAGGGCTTACTTAAATAACCCAGTTGCGTAGCAGGTCCTTAGTAAACTAGTTAGAGATAAGAACCTTACCTATAAGGATAAGGAATAGTAAAATAACCTTCCCTATTAACCTAACGCCTTATACTAGGGTAGCCTACTTGTAATTACTAGGCTAGAGTTTCTTCTGCTTCCTAGGCTTCTCTAAGCCTGTAATAATAAGCTATAATAAAATCTTGCCTATTAGGAAGCCAGACTTATTAAAGTTATACATATCCTTGTCTGTAATACTGTACTTCGCCTGAATTAACTAGATAAGTGTGAACTAGGGCTAGATAACCGCTAGGTCCTTGCAGGCAGCTCGCTGGCAATTGTATAGACAGGTCTATTGCGTTCGCAGCTTAGGTGTACGCTAGATAAACCTGTTAACCTAGTTCTTGCTAACAGCGTCACTACCACGCTCTCTTAGCAGTTTATCTGCTATATCTCGCATATCTGCCTTCAAGGAGGGTAGTCTGCAATCAGACTCCTCAAGTATACGTAATACAACTGCCTCCTCCTCTAGCTTTGTAAGGCGCTTTGCTGGCGGCTCGCAGTCGCGTTAGGGGAGTGTGTTGGCGCGTCGCCGCTGTATTGTACGCTAAGGCACGTTGTAGACTAATTCAGCGTGTTGCAGTATTTTAATCTGCTAGGTTTGAATATTAGAGATAGCAAGCTGTACTTCAGCTTCAGAGTAGGTTTTCTTAAGTTAGGGTTGTTAAGACATTACGCGTTGTCGCTGCGCAGTTGTGTCGGCGGTGTTCGTGGGGCGCTCACTGGTGAAACACGTTATTATTATATTAGTAGAAGGGTCTATAGTATTACTTGCTAATAATAACAGTGCTATTCTAGGTGTTGCATTCTACTATATAGTATTTCCTAGGATTGTTCTAGATCTACTAGGGATGTAAGTAAGGCGTTAGTAACCAAACTAGTTTATTTAACGTATACCTATCTAATTCTTTAACATAATTATCTTATATAAGACGTCCTATATCTTTAATAAGAACTTCCTATTCTCTACTAGTCTTGTTATTGCTAGTAGTTAGCATGTTAAGCTGTTAAACTACTTTGTTCTTTATATAACAATTGCAAGCGTAGTAGCCTGTCTTGCTATAGCTATAACAAGTTATAACAACTTGTCTAGTTTGCTACCTTTGCTCTGCTCTTTTTTATTCTACCTATTAGGTCCTTTATTAAGGTTAGATAGGTCTATAGCAGCTAGTCTGTAGTATCTACTCTATATGTTGTTACAGATGCGTTGTCTAGAGTTAGATTAATAGCAACCTCTGCGCTGTCTGCAGTTAGTAAAGTTGTTGCGCTATAGGTTGCATAGCAGCAAGCATTTCTTAGTTAAGAGCACGCGCGCCTATAGATTATCCTATAGTTCTTGCTATAGTTTATAGAGTTAGATATAAATATTAATTATAGTATTCATAAGGTTATCTAGACTATTAGTGCTAGCGCTAGTGTGTATTAGCTTAGTCCTAATAGTAGGTTGAAGACCTTGTCTAAACATAGTTATTAGCGCAGTGTTATCCTAGTTAGTGTTAGCAGCTAGCTACTAGAACTCTGCGGCGTAATTAGTAGCTAACTTAGTTTAGCGTACGCGCTAAATCTTATATTTTATAATTATTAGTTTATTAGAGATACTAAAGAAAGGTTTAATCTTCTCTTTAAAGTTATTAAAGTTTCTAATCTATTTGTCTACTTTATCTAGGGCGGTTCCTCCCTAATACTGCTAGATAAAGGGCGTAATCTATTTAAATACGTTGCTACGCATATAGCTTAATATAAGGAGGACTTATTTGTCTAGTAGCACCTTCTTACCTTGGAACGTAAAGAAGAGGTCCTACTATATAATCTAATTATCTAACTTTGCATAATCTCTATAGTAGAGGTTAGGCTTATTAATTTTTATAATAATATAGTTTATAGTACTAGCGTTAGTTGTATTTCTATTATTTAAGCAAGTACTGCTAGGGGTAGTATATGTTCCTCAGGTGGTACTTATCTTAAGAGTGTTTAAAATATTAAAGTTATACTTTATGTAAAGCTTATAAGCACTAGTTCTATTAGTTCTTAAAGATAAATATAGTATTAGAGACATAAGGGTTAGGTTATAATAAGGTGTATAGATATAATCTGTTAGTCTTAAAGGTAGAGGTAATAATAAGTAGTACAGAGTAGACTGTCTAGCTTAAAGGTTAGGATTAAGATCTAAAGATAACTTAATAACTTAGAATTAAACATAAACTATAAGGGTTGTGTTCCTGTATGCCATATACCGTGCTAGTCTTAAAAGTCTTATAGTCTTATAGGACTAAGTTTTATAAGACTGTAGGACCTGTATGATAAGGAGTAACTCTTATTAGTCTATTATCCTAAAGTCCTAGGTTTATTTGTTATCTATCCTAATAAGATGCTATACCTAATTAGTATTAGTATAGTCCTATATATCTTTGTTGTTTAGATAGGGTGTAGTCTTTAATAAGGTTGTCGTGCTGCCCTGTAATACTTCTTACTATATATAACTATATATCCCCTAGGTTTCCCTTTATGTTTATAACAATTACTAGAAGGGATTTATATCTTATTTAAAAGCTTAAAGTATAAGCTATATCTAAGCTTTCTTTAATATATTAATGTTGTATTACTTTTTAAATATTATTGTAGAAGGTATACTATAGTATAGTCTTTATAAAAATAACTAACTGACTTGCTAACTAGCTTACTATATATATATATTAATGTAATATTAGAACTAAAGTAACCTAGAAAATAGGTATTAATTAGTTAGTTAAGGTATCAGTCTTACTAGGTATATAATTAGGTATTTTAATAGGGTTAATTTAATCGAGGAACCTATCTTATCAACTCCTACTTAATATCATTTAATCTAATTAATATCTCCTAGCTTTTATAAGCGATGATTGCAAAGTTAAGGATTGAGATCTTGCATAAGCGTTAGAATACAGGCTTTAAGAAGTAGATTTCAGTACAAAACAGCTAAAGACCAAACTCTAAATGTCGACGGGCAAGATGTACTATTAAAATCCAAAAGGCATACCGCCACCCTGAAACTTGAAGCTGCCACCACCACCCGGAAAGCCTCCCCCTTGTCTAAACATGAATTGCTGTCCACCGAATTGTGAGCCCTGGAAGGGATTACCGCCCTGTTGCTGCTCTGGGTTGTTTGGGTCGTCGCCGCGATCGAAGCGTTCCTTGAGCTCAGGGTCAGAAAGGACTTCGTATGCTTCGTTGACGGCGGCCATCTTCTTCTGCGCCTCCTCGGGGGTCATGCCCTGAGCCCCAGCCTTGTCAGGGTGATACATCTTTGTCGCCTTGCGCCATGCCTTCTTGATCTCACGGTCGTCGGCATCGCGCGTCAGACCGAGAACCTTGTAGTAGTCCTTGGTCTTTGAGCGTTTAAGAAGGGTGTGTGCTTTTTGGAGTAGCTCTTGAACGCGCTGGTGCTGGTGATGTTCCTTTGCGTGTTCGAGCGTGCGGACTGCGTCCTCAAATTCGTCCTTTTCGAGTTCGCGTTGAGCGCGATTGATGAGACCATGGAGGGAATCTGGGTTTAGTGTAAGAGCTTCGGTACAATAGGGCGTGCCCTTCTTGAGGTTGTTCATTTCGTTGTAGGCTTCGCAGGTCATTTCGAGAAGCTGGGTATAGAGCCCGGAAGGCGAGCTCTTGTAGATGTAGCCCGCTTCGACGTAGTCTTGGAAGTCCTGCTTAATCTCCTTCAAGAGGCCAGGTTCTTCCTCGCCGCGGTCGATCAACAGCTTCGATGCTGTCGCGAACTGCCGCCTCTCGAAGTTGTTCTTGAGCTTCTTGATATCCTTCTCGAGGTTCTTCTCTCGTCGCCTGAGCTTCATGCAAGACTTGGAGTCGGGATCGGACTGCAGGCATTGTGCGATGTGCTTGAGACCTTTTTCCGTCTCGCCGAGAGAGTAGAAGGCCATGGCTGAACTCTGGAGATGGGGCTCGACGTCGCCCTTGTTGATCTGCAAGAGGTGCTGCAGGTCGGTGATGCCCTCGACAACCTCGCCCTTCTCGAATCGACATCTAGCCCTGGTCTTGCGAATGTCGTACGCAGCACCTGCCACGACGATGGCGGTACCTGCCTGCTGGATACAGGCGTCCCAGTCGCCCTTCTCAGCAGCCTCTTGTGCGAGGATAGCAGCGCCCGCTGCCTCATCGAGCTGTGCGATCTCTTCGGGCTTGTTTGCTGCCTCGTAGTCCTTGCGCGCCGCGACCCAATCCGCCTTCCTCGCCTTTATCTTGGCCCTCTGCAACAGAGCGCCCTCGAAGCCAGGCTTCAGGTCCAGCACCTTGTTGAAGTCGTGCTCGGCCTGCTGCGTCCTGCCGAGGGAGAGATAGGCGGCGCCGCGCCTGAAGAAGGTAAGGTAGTTCTTGGGGTCTCGCTGGATGGCCACGTCGAAGTAGGTGAGCGCATCCTGGGCGTTGCCGGTGGCGAGCTTGACACCGGCGTCCTTGATCAGCTGCGACACGGGGATGTCGGCGGGGATGTCGGCGGGAGACAGGGCGCTTGCCAGAGGGAGCAGGCCCAAGGCTAGCGAGGACAGTCGCAGTATCATGGTGGTGAGTCGGTGGGCGTGTAGTGAGTGACGGCGAGGGCGGGGGTCGGATAGCAGAAAACCGGAGAAACACACTGGAGCGAGCGTGCTAGGGCATGGGCGGCGCGGGTCTGGTGGCTTATATGAGGTCTCGTTGATTGCGACAGGTGAAAGTTGTCCTCTTCGCCAGGGCCGCAGCCGCGCATGAACGTCGACCTGCCGAAACAAGCAGGGGCACCCCTGTCAGGAAGGCACGACTCGCAACCACCACCGATGACGCGTGCCGGATGCGCATACGCCGCAGGACCAAGACGTGCGACGTGCTAGATAGATATCGAAGACTGTCGCACCGCCGCTATCCTCTCTCCTTTCACCTGCACCGCCTCTTCCCCTCCAGATAATCCCACTCCTCAGCCATGTCGCAAATCAGACTGCGCATCGACGGGCGCACGTTCCGTGATCCCCAGAACCGTGAGGTCACACTCCATGGCATCAATTGCGCCGCCGACGCGAAGCTCCCCGCAACCCCAGATCTGCCATCCCACGTTTCTGAAAAGTTCTTCGACGGCGACAACGTGTCTTTTGTCAACCGACCATTCTCTCTAGAGGACGCTGGCACACATTTCTCACGATTGAGGAGCTGGGGCTACAACACATTACGCTACATCTTTACATGGGAGGCGATAGAGCATGCAGGCCCAGGGAAATATGACGAAAAGTGGATAGACCATACCATCTCGGTGTTGAGAAAGGCCAAAGAGTATGGCTTCTACATATTTATGGATTCACACCAGGATGTGGTAAGTGCTGGTTCGATTGTTAGAACCACTCACTCACCCATGCTTTCAGTGGTCGCGGTTCTCTGGAGGCTCAGGGGCGCCCATGTGGACGCTCTACGCATGCGGTCTTGATCCACAGCATTTCGCCGTCACCGAAGCATCGCTCGTGCAAAACACATATCCCGAGCCAGACAAGTTTCCCAAGATGATCTGGGCGACTAACTATACACGACTTGCCTGCCAAGTTCTCTTCACATTGTTCTTCGGTGGAAGAGACTTTGCGCCGAAAGCCATCATTGACGGCAAGAACATCCAAGACTACCTCACAGACCACTACATCGGCGCAATCGAACACCTTGCGAAACGCATTCACGATGCGGGTGACCTCGAATACGACCCCATCATTGGCTGGGAGAGTCTCAATGAACCCAACAAAGGCTTGATCAGCTATCAGGATATCACCGTCATTCCCAAGGAGCAGCAACTCAAGAAGGGCACGTCACCTACTGCGTGGCAAGCTATACTAACCGGATCTGGTCGGGCTTGCGAGGTTGAAACCTGGGACTTCGGCGGCATGGGGCCATACAAGTCAGGGACAGCATTGATCGACCCAGAGGGCAAGTCAGCGTGGCTCTCGAAAGATTATGATGAGGGCCACTACGGCTGGAAACGCGATCCCGGGTGGAAACTTGGCGAATGCATCTGGGCGCAGCACGGCGTCTGGGATCCATCTACAGACACTGTTCTCAAGAAGGACCATTTTGGGAAAGACCCCAAGAATGGCGCCACAATCGACACCGAGTACTTCACAAACCACTACTGGATGGCGCATTACCGAGCATACAGCAAGACGATCAAGTCGGTCTTCCCCGAGTCGCTCATGTTTTTCCAACCTCCTGTCCTCGAGATACCACCCAAAATCAAAGGCACACCGGATGACGACCCCAACCTAATCTTCTCACCTCATTTCTACGACGGCATCACGCTGCTGACCAAGAAGTGGAACCGAGTGTGGAATATCGATGTCTTCGGCGTACTGCGAGGGAAGTACTTGACACCCGCATTCGCTATCAAGATTGGAGAGAGTGCCATCAGGAACTGCTTCTCCCACCAGCTGACCGCCATCCGCGAAGAGGGCACAGAGTACACGGGAGTACACCCGTGCATCTTCACCGAGATTGGCATTCCGTACGATATGGACGACAAGTATGCGTATAAGACAGGCAACTACAGTAGTCAAATTGCAGCCCTAGACGCGAATCACTTCGCGCTCGAAGATAGTCACGCCAACGGCTTCGCTCTATGGACCTACGTCGCAACTGTGAGTCACCGAGTTGATGTAATAAGACCTTAAGCTGACGAACTACAGAACTCACATTACTGGGGCGATCAGTGGAACGGCGAAGACCTTTCCATTTTCTCACTGGACGACAAAGCTGTGCCAGCAGGTGCCTTCTCCCAGACGGACTCTCGTGTGTCACTCGACACCAACGCTCCTTCCTTCTCAAGAGCTCAAGCATCATCAGATAATCTCAGTGTGACGCCCAGTACGCTCAAGAAGACCATCACAGAAGAGCGCATGGTTTCAAGCAGAAGGGATGGTGATGTAGCAGGCCTTCGTGCAGCTGAGGCGTTCATTCGTCCCACGCCGGTCGCTGTGCATGGAGACATTTCGTCGTACGGGTTCGACCTGAAGTCCTGCACATTCAAGCTTGCCCTGCACGCACCGAGCTCGACACCTGAGGATGCGCCAACGGTCGTCTACCTTCCAGAGTTTCATTTCCCAACCTCGACAGTCGAGGTGTCGGGCGGAACCTGGGAGATCAGCTCGGACGACAAGGACGGCGCGCTGAAGCAGACGCTGCGCTGGCGGCACGCCGAAGGCGACCAGACCATCACTGTCAAGGGCGTGGTGAGGAAGCAAGGCGGTGCGCTAGGCACAGAAGAGGACGAGGGGTATCTGCAGCAGTGCCAGAAGCAGCAATGTGCCGTTATGTAGATGCAAGCAACCACGCAGATCGTCAGGAGATGGTTACACGATCTCCCCGCGAAGCCAGTCCCCCGCATGTGCAGATACGAGTTCTTGGGTCGACGGCCGGCTATCTACTTCGTAGTAATTATCCATGTTGTGCAGTTGTTTGCTGAGGTGTGGCCAATGGCTGCGCTCTCTGATGTCATGGTCGTTCCACCCTCAGGTCACGCCGGTCAGCTCGACGCATCCGCGATGGCAACCGAGACTCACCGTGCTCGTCAAGCTGCGGCGTGGTCAGTGGACGGCCAGATGTCGTATATAGTTGCAGTTGTTGCACGGCGGGCCTGGAGACGTGCAGCCATCCACCCTGCCTGCTAGGCAGCTGACACCGCGCCTGTTTGACGCGTAGCTGCCTGCTCGACGCGTCTGCGAGACGGCGCTGTGAAATATGAGTCTGGTCTCCTCACCGTACCATGCACACAGCAGCGCGCCATGTGTGTGTCCGCTGCAACCGTGTGCTAACGCGCTGCACCCACCGACTTTTGGGTTGAGCGGTGACGGTGCGCTGCGCCAAAGCTTCTTCGAAAGGTCTTCCACCAAACTCGTGCCTGCCTTCTTCTCTCTGCCAGTCAGTCTGTCCGAACGCACCCCCGCGCCGCAGCCCCCAGAGCGCCCGCCGCCTGCCTGCCTGCCTGCCTGTATCACCTCGAACTGCGCCCGGCGCCGTATTGACCAAAGACCACAGGACGTCTTCCAAGGGCTTGGCCTAGCCCCGCGCAACACGCTGCACGCCTCGGCAGCCGCGTCCACGATGAACGCCGCAGCCCCGCACGCTCTCCAGAACGGCGGCGGTGCTGCGCCGCAGAGCAACGGCCTCGCCTCGGACTTCTCGCAGGTGCTCGAGGCCATCCAGGCCGTGTACGCGCCCACCAGCAGCAACGAGACGCGCCGTCAAGCCACAGAGTACCTCGAGCACGCCAAGCGAGACCCCAATGCCCCCTCGCACGGCTACACGCTGGCCGCCGACCAGTCGCAGCTGGTGCACGTCAGGTACTACGGCCTCGGCCTGCTGGAGTACTCGATCAAGTACAACTGGGACGACTTCACGGCTGACCAGGGCGCCGTGCTGAAGGACTACGTGCTGGAGCTCGCCAGACACGTCACCGAGAACGACCAGGCGTACTTCCGGAACAAGGTCGCCCAGCTATGGACCGAAGTCGCCAAGCGCAGCTGGGGTGCTGAGTGGCTGAACATGGACGAGCAGCTGGTGTCTCTGTGGACGACGTCCCTCCACCACCAAGCCATCGTCCTCTACGTCCTCGAGACGCTCTCAGAAGAGATCTTCAACCGCGAAGATGCCACCGCGGGCCTTCGAGGCAGCGACCTGGGCCGCGCGTGCGTCGAGATCTTCACACCGCTACAGGTGCTGCAGGAGCACCTCCCCACACGAGACAAGAGCCTCGACGTGCGGTTCGGCGACGAGGGCTGGCTGAAGAGGCTGTGTGACAACTTGGGCTGGTGCCTGGGACAAGACTACCAGAGCCAGGAGGCTGTCCGGACATCTGGTGCCAAGACCATGAATGCACTGCGGGCTGCGATGCCTTGGATCATTCCCAAGGCGATAGCTGCGACTGGCGTCATCGAGGCCGTCTGCAAGGCGCTTTCAGTACCTGTAGTAGAGCTGCAGCTGGTAGAGATGGCCCCTGACGCTGACTAGATAGATGCTGACACGTTCAGGCTGCTGTCGAAGTCCTGCAATCCATCTACAGTCGGACGCACCTTCACGACGACGAGTTCCAGGAGCTCGTATGCCCCATGTTCACACCCGGCAGTGTCTCGCTGCTGCGCGAGGTGTACACCTGGACAGTATCAGACATGAACATCGAAGATCTAGACGACCAAAAATATACACTTTGCAAGAAGCTGTCAGAGGTAACCCCCCCTGTCTGGTTCGTAACGTCCCCGTGATCTTACTCACGACCTCATAGCTGGCCAATAGCCTTGGTCTGTTCATCGAACAGAAGCCTCAGAGCATTCCAGACAGCAGTGACTTGAATGGAATCTTCGGGTTCCTTTACGACATTCTACGAAACCCCAGCCTCGTCGTCTCAATACCCGTTCTTCACTGCTGGACGAAGCTCTTACGGTCACGCGTCGTCCGGGACTCTGATGTCGTCAATTCGATGGTCGGTGGCCTGCTCGAGACCTGCTGCGCACGTCTGATCCGCTATGAGTCGTTGCCTGAGGACACAGAGGATATAACCCTGCAATTCCTTAACGAGGACATTGACACAGTACCCGAGCGTCACGCCTTCCTGGGGAATTACCGCAGGTTCTGTGCCGATGTCGTTGAGGTGCTTGTACGAAGGACACCAGTGGAGGCGATGCAACACATTCTGGCTCAGGCTACCAACATGCTTTCCAATCTGTACAGCGACAAGCCCGCATTTCAGCCACAGACGTTCTCCAAGAACTCTGCTGCCGTTCTGCAAGTCGACGCTCAAGTCACAGTCATCGACGCAGCGATCAAGGGCTACCTGAAATGGCTAAACACTCAAGGTGAAGACATGCAAGGAGATGAGCGGAAACGCGCCACTCTGGAGAACTCGTTCGAAGAGTGGGGGCGGCAGATACTCCAAGCAAGATTTGAAGATCCTGAGATCGCGAAGAAAGTCATCTCGCTCATGTCTACATTCTCAACAAAAGCATTACCAGACCGCTCTGCCTTTGCCCTCAGTTTCCTTGAGTACATGCTCACCATTCGACTTGCCGACAATCCCGACTTCGCCCAGTACTCAGATGCAGTCAAGGATCTTGAGCGCATTTGCAGTCTGGAGATGCAGAAGCTGGCGATGAAGTTCGCCGATGACTTTATGAACGTGTACGAACAACTAGAGAACAAGGTCAACGAGATGATTGCTGATCCTACGACCGACGAGCGCCAGCGAATGGCCTACTCCGCTTTTCTTTTCATTATCATTCATAGATGTACGACATTAGACAAGGCTACGCAAGAGCAACGCATGAGGCAGATGTTGAATCAGGTCAAGGACGCCTGGGCCAATGATGGATTTTCCAAGTCCATCTCAGAGTTCCAGTCCTTCTGCGGTATCCTCGGCATGAGTCAACTGCCGGAGTTCCTTGCGGCGAACAACTTCCGTGGCGTACAAGACTGGTCGAGTCAACCGCTGGGAAGTGATGGCCAGAGTCTGCAAGCTGCGGTCCTTGAGCGGTCACAACAGCTGCCGTTGCGGTTGACCAAGACAATGCTCGCAGCTTCGACGGAGAAACTACGGGACGGCTCACCGGCATACGAGACCGCTGCTGCGCTCTGGGCAGAGGCCATTCCAACGCTGCTTCCCAACCTCTTGCAGCTTGTTAGCCACGCCCAAGCATTCAACGACATCGAGAGCAATTGGGCACATCTACCACCTGAGCTCCAGCAGGTCATACGCAGGGTACTGACTGACCGCTTCTGGCAAGCCGGTATCTCGACTGAGAGCAGGGACGATTTCTTCGCGAGAGTCAGCGGCTCCAAGTCAACATACGAGGGCTTCGCATCGACGATTAGGGGTACCGTGCGACAAATCAGGGAAAGCTCCTATTACATCTTGTACTCTCTAACGAAATTTCGAGATCACTTCTACGGCATCTCTGAGCTTCCTGGACCGCTTAGCCAAGCCCTGTTTGGGCATGCGCACGCTTTAACAGCCCACCATCTGTCTGTTTTACTGACGGTGTCGACACATCTGATCGAGGGTTGCCCAGCGCATCTTCGATCACAATTCTTACCACCTATGGTGCAAGGCCTATTTAGGGAGCTGGACGGGAAGATCTCCGCTGAATGGAACGAGGTCGCACGTCAGGTAGCGGAGTCGGGAGACAACGACAATCTGACCGATGAAATGAAGACGGAGAGCATTCTTCGTCAGCTCACCTACTCGTCGGTCTCGCTGGTCGCTGTCCTCCTTGACTCAAGACAAGGTACGTCAAATTGCGATGGGCGCAAAGTCGTTCAAACGTGTCACACACATTGCAGATGCTAACGGGCTGCAGAATTTGGTCGTTCAGAAGACACTACACGAGACAGCACCGGACCGCCCATGTGCGAATTCCTTCTCTCAACCTCTTCTGTACTTGAACCCATTCTTATGTTTTGCAACTCAACGATTCGCGTCCGTGACACTCGTTCTGTCGTAACAATCGTTCGCGTCCTCCGAACACTCCTCCCGCGCTTCAAAGAAAAGTCGCCCATCCGCGACTACTTCTGCAACGACATACTTAAATCGGCCATAACATCCCTCCACGAACCTTACTTCGTCGATTGCCAGAAGGAACTCGCCAGTCTCATCGCAGGTATCATCCACCTCGATGACGAGATTCCCAGAGCCATTATCCTGAGCTTGCCAGGAATGGGCGACTATAACCGTGTTGACCGGCGTCTTGCGAAGCTGCGCAGCACAAACCGCAGCGACGAGCGCATGCAGCGCTCTATCGTGCTCGATCTGCTCAGCAGTATCAAAGGCGTCAGCATTCACGAGCAGGGTAAGATCCAGCGCAGCGCGCCTAAGAAGCGATCTGCCGCCATGGAGCAGTATATGGCTGTGGACCAGGCTCCCGCTATTGTTAGAGGCACGAGCCCCGGCCTCGCAGGCGTCGCGGATATGTTCGGCGAGCCTTAGGAAGCAGCGAAGATATCAACGGGTATTCCGAGTAAAAGTGATTGGAAACCTGGACATTGGAAGAGGTGTACGCATCCACCTGGTGAAGAGAGTTGCTCCCATCGCGGCAAGAGGGGTGATGGGAAGTGTCTTGAGGAACGATGGACGCCCACTTCGTCTGAGCTGACCTCGCCAAGCTCGGAGGATACGTCGTCGCCGTTCCTGTCTCAGGAAGAGATGAAGAAGTGATATGCATAGCGGGTCATCATTCGGGCTTTGGCGGATTGTCATAGTATTGTTAGTGTCATCGCTGGGAGTGTGGATATTGGTATTTATCAATTTATTAGATGGGGTAGCCACCCGTGCTCACGCTGGTCTGTGGTACATCCTTCGACCTGGTGTCGGGTTATGTTCTTCTGCAATGTCCTTACCTTCACCGAATATGGGGGTAGCTTATTGCAATCTGCCTGATTCGTTCCGATTTAACAGACAAGTGGCATCGGGACCGTGCTCTCCACTCCATGAAGCAGCTAGCTGGGTCACGGATCGAGATTTCCCAATGGAACAAATTTCAATGCAACAGTCGAGTCGCTCCTACGAAGTATCTTCGCGTTGGGCCCACCTTCGAAGCCTCACGGGTCTAGCGCAGAGCTGTGCCAGCCTGGCAGCCATGGCAATTTCTCATCCTTTTACACTCGTCATTCTCAGGAATCATCATTCGAGTCTTCAGCTCTCAGATCAGATGATCGTTTGTGTCGTCTTCTACACATGCCGCTGCTACAGCAACAAACACTCACTGCTAAGAGCCTTCTCATTAGAGCTATGTCTGTCAAGCTGAAATTGCGGGAATCCTGGCTGAGAAGGCTGGGTGGACGTTCTGTGTTGAAGATAAGAATCTGTCAATAGGCTGCAATCCTTGATTAGTCACTTTCTGCAGTTTCAACCTTCTGCTATCTCTTCGACTTCGGCAGCCTCGCCAATAACGAGGTCTCCTCGCACATCGAAGTCGATGCCAACTGACATTGCCCGACAAGATGTTCGATCGCCGAATCCGAGTGATGCAGGAGAGACCTGGAGGTGTCATAATTTTTCCTTTTGCCGCGGTAGAAGCGTATCATCCATATTCCTCCTCCGCCACCACCGCAGTTGCCGCCGAAGCTAGCGCAAATGAACCTCGATTCTGTGATTTATGTACCAAAGACTTCCAAAGGAGAAGATATTATAACAGTCTGAGAGCCATTTGGAGTCGAAGGCGGCTCCTGGGCTCGACGTTGTGTTGTGTATTCGCTTGCGGAACTTAATATAGGCGTCGAACTCAGCATTTTCCGCACTTTCCATCAAAGGGAGAATGCACAAGGAGACCTAGTGCGCTTCTTCTTGCGTGGTAGAATACGAGTGCGTTTCGTCCTCCCGACTTCTACGCAGTCTCAGGAAGTCATCGGGATTACCAAGCCCTGAATGGGTTATCGCCTGGCAATACATACATTGAGATGTGTAGGTTTGCCTGACGAGCAGAGACGTCAAGTCAAACGGCTTGTGCATGTTTGGAAGTCAGATTCGACACACGATGTTCAACGAGCCGACGCAGAGAGTAGTACAGCGCCGAAGTATTTCTCCTTATCTCATCGCTGAGGAAGCGAGCAGCATACTTCACGATCAGCAGAGCCAATCCTTCAGAGTAGAAGCAAGGAATACCCTGGGACACCCTTCCAAAAACTTCTTCGACAGGCCCTTGAATTTACCACGCTCTTCGGGTCGCAGTTTCTCTGGGTTGATTCCATGTGTCATCGTTCCAGGTGACCTTCTGGAGTGGAGCCTGAAATCTAGGAAGGTGGCTGGAATGTACTAAAATGTTAATCTTACACTAGCAGCTAGCAGGGGCGAGAACTGTAACAGCCATATGTTCAGCACTTCGAAAGGGAGTGTGCTTAGCATCAGAGTCGCAGGCTTGAATGAAGTCGGAGTTGTCGATGAAATCTTCATTCGTGTCTTGCTGCCTCATAAGCTGGAATAATTTCCTCGCTTCCAAAGAGCCTGGGTATACCAAGAGCCATTATAATTCCCATGATACCTCCACTCCTCACCCGTTGAGCTGATCTGGGGATGCAACCAGACAGTCACTTACCAATGCTCAGGAACTGAGATTCGAAGTGAGAAAGCATCGGGAGAACAGTTGACTGGTCGTTTCGTAAAAAGATTTCTTCTGGAGTGGAGTTGAAGGGAATGCAGGTAGTGAGACATTCAGTCTCACTGGGGTACTAGGGGGTGTAAAAAACACTGCACACATGCAGTGTTAAGTACACAGAAGAAAGCCTGCAGATTACACAGCATTAGGGGTGTATTTTACATCCTAAAAGTATAGATAGTATATCTAACACTAAATAGTGAATATAATAAATTAAGACTTTATTATTCTATCCATGCTATCTACACTATCTTCACTGTCTATACTATACAAATTATAGGTAGAGAGAGAATAATAATAAGATAGGAGATAGATAATATAAAATAGACAATAAGATAGACAATAGATAATAAGATAGACAATTAAATAGATAATAGACAATAAGATAAACAAAAGACAACAAGATAGATAATAGACAATAAAATAGATAATTGTGAGGGCTTCGGCTCGAACCCACCTTAGCCACACGGACCAAAAAGGTACAGTAACCCAACAGATGTGGGGACTGGGGTTCGAACAGTATATACCCGTGACAATAATAGACAATAAGATAGATAATAGATAATAAGATAGATAATAGATAACAAGATAGATAATAGACAGTAAGATAGAAGATAGACAATAGACGATAAGATAGACGATAAGATAGAAAATAACAAACTATTAACGTACCCCACAGGCGAGCTGATCAACGGGCGAGCTGATCACTGCACTTTACTAGGGAAAATCAATAATCTAGAGTCTAATAACTCTAGATGTAGTAGGTAAAATACTCTAAAAATTCAATATAGAATTTTTCTATATATAATAACTCTTCTAAAGAAGATATAACCTAGTAGGATCTATATTAGGTATAGCTGTCTTATAACCCTATTTTTAAAAGCTACTAAAACCTTAGATGTCTAGAATTAATAGCTTTATTGCTTTGATATTCTAGTATTATATAGGTTATAGTATCTATACTTACTCTAAAGAGTTTAGTGATTTATTACAGTGAATATAGCTAGCTTACTGGGATTAAGAAAGTCTAAAACTACCCTATTTAAAACCTATCTAGCAAATAGAGTATAGCTAATTTGCTTATGCAACTTTGATAGATTCTGCAAAACATATAGACATAATAGTAGTTTTAATTTTAGATCTATAGCTATAGTATTTATAAAGTTATTAAGACAAAGGCTGATTCTTGGCAAAAGTGATCAGCTCGCCCGTTGATCAGCTCGCCCGTGGGGTACGTTGTAGATAATTACTTCTAGTGTAAATTTACTAATATATAGTGTAAATAGACTATTTTACCTAAAAGTGTGGTATAAAACTACTTTGGCGGTGTCTTTAACACTGCGTTGGTACCCCAGTGTCTTCGGTGAAAAGCTGCCACTCGAAATGCCCTTGTCCAGGAATTCTCCAGCCACTGTATCACGTACCGGCAACATAGACTCCACGCAGTCGCAGGGATGGCTAAGAGATATAGATAATTAGGACAGAACATCAGGTGTCTGGCTGAGCTCTGAGAAGATACTTTTGTCAACAATCTCATGTGACATGCCTCATTCTGGTTTGCAAAAATCCCGAAAGCCTGCGAATAGATTGCCCAAACGTGGTCGTGGGGGTCGGCGGCAGCAGGCGTCCAATATGTTGAACAGCCGTGGGTTGAGCTTGAGATCAGCGATCGTGTCAGGCTCCTTGATGCTAGCTGTGGCCTACTTGACACGCCGACTGTGGGCTCAGCGCACATGACAATCAGCGAAACAACATTCATCGCCAGTATTCAGCACCAAGCCAGCGACGGCAGAAATGCTCAATGTAGACTATAAGCAGACGATGTCAATTCCAACAGGTTCCACATCGATTACAACATTACCTACCCTGGAACATTCCAAGTCAGTTCTGGCACTCCAGTACTATGCATGGAGGCTGAAATTGTAACTATCTACAGCGAAGACGGTTTGAAATGCACGATCCTGTATTCTGAAGGCTTCCCAGTGGCCTTCACGAGAGAGTTAGCGTGATCGAGTGGCATGAAGGTATCCGAAAGGTTTCAAATCGTGCGAATTTTCTCCATCCTGGTCATCTAGCCTCTTATATCTGTGCCATGTCACATGACAGAACATCTGCAGAACTGGAGTCCTTTTTTTTTCATTTGGTAGGTAGCTATAACCCGCACATTTAATCTTCAGCCGCTACCAGAGCGTGAGATGATGAGTGTCTTTGTGATTGATCTGCGCTATATCATCGATATGGACCCGGCCTAATAAGTGCGTAGACGCGAAAATCAGCCAGTACATTAAATTGAAATCAATCTTGTGCGTCAAACACACACACATGATACTCAGGCACTACCTGCATACTGGGTCTATCGCAGTGTAAAGCTTCCAAGCAAGTAAAAGTACTGATATGAAAAGGGTATGCTCCAGTATGTGGTCTAAGAATAAAGTTAATTAAGTTCCTCAGTCACTGGGCCGAGAATCGCGTATGACACCAGTGATTGGGTGATTCTCTCGTCGTCTTCTACACCTCCACTAGGGGAACCACCCGTAATCGCCTGACAGTCCAAATTATCAATCCCGCCCTGACTGTTTGCAGGAACGGGCTATTGATCTGTAGGTACAGATAACTGAGATCTCAAGCCAGGGTCTTGCCTGCACCTCTTTGTCGTACATACTGCTCGTGACCGTATCCTAGTGCCGCTAGGATAAGTGCAATTGCCAACAATCCACTGTTCAGACCAAACGCTCGTCGGTAACGTGGTTGATCGTCGGCTTGGAAAAGTTGTGCTCCATAGATGGCAGCGATGTTCGCGCTCATGATAATCCTTTGTTATTCTTCAGCTGCGGTTGGAGTGGGCCTTTGCAGGCTTACGTACAAGGCCATTGCTAAAGACCTCTCCTCCGAATCGCGGCACGCAAGCGACATCCATGCAATGTTGAGTGGATGCGGCAGATTGGCGAAAGTCTGAGTCCAGACAACGCCGAAATAACGCACACTACGATGGTCAATTTCAGTAAAGACGCGGTTTAGAATGTATCCGAGCATGTGCATGCTGATGCCAACCATGACTGTCTCGCCACGTTTGTCACTATTGAATGTCGGCTCAAAGCTGAATGCGAGCGAAACAATTAACCCACAAACGATCCGAGACGTAGCTCAAAGCGTAAGAAATGGGAACCTGAAGGAATAGGCCCACAGATGCTGATGCATTACTTGTCAGCTTTGCGAAGCCAAAGCTACGAATTATGCTCGGGCCATAGGTATCGAAGCCGCGGAATGGGCCGTTATTGAAGAATGTAATCAAAACATGAACCCATATACGCCAGTTGCTGAACTACCTGAAAATAAGTCGATGCTGGCTTAAGGTTTCAAAACTCTCACCTACCGCTTTTCGGAACGCATCTAGCCCAATGTGTTGCTTCCTGTCAGACTTGATCGGGTCGTCGATTCTGACCCGGCTTCGAAGGATATGTAGTTCACGTTCAGTAAAGAAGCTGAACCGCGGGAGGAACAAGCTGTGAGGGTTTTCGATCGAATCGGGAAGCCAAAAGCCCATAAATATGCCACTTAACACTGTGAAGCCTCCCATGATGACGAATAGCCAGAACCAACCAGGGTAGCCGACTACGCCTTTCATGTGAAGAACGCCTGGGGATAGTTAGCTATTGGTACACTGAATGGTCGTCAACTTAGCATACCGTACGCAATAAGCTTTGCGGAGGCTTGTCCAAGCTGGTTGCCGAAGAAAAATATCATCGTTCGTTTAGCAGTCTCTTGGCGCGTGTACCACGTTGAGAGCGTCCACAACCCTCCTGGGATGTAGCCCGACTCAGTCATACCTAGAAGAAAACGTGTGGCAAGATAGCTTGAGTAATTCCTCTGCCATGCTTGGAAGGTGCTCACCAGTCCGAACAGGAACAATTGAAGTGTGAGCCATTTACCAGGCCCGACCTAAAGAGGGCGTCAGTGACCCCAGCTCAGAAGCAGCGGACAAACATTCACCTTGTAGAGAATCATGTTCGAAGGTATCTCAAAGATGACGATACCGAGTGAGAGTAGCTGTTGTCCGACATTGAATTGGAATTGGGTGATGCCCACGTCTTCCATGAACGTGTCTGTGATTGCATTTGCAATGTTGCCCCGGTCCAAATCTATCCATCATTAGCCTTGCTCCCGAGCGTCTATTCGCGACTCACCCAAGCAAAAAAACCCTAGGGTTAGGAGCGGTAATAGGACCAGATCAAGCCTACGGTGGTGAGACGGGAACGAAGGGCGGTGCAGTCGTCTCACTTCAATTTAGCTTTCTTCTCTTCATCCGGCGTCCAGTCACTTCTTAACAAGGTGTTTTTCCCATCCAGTACAAGCTTAATGCCGTTTTTGGCATGGCTATCGCTGTGAATAGTTGCTGGCATGTTGGAACTGGTTGCTCAAAGTAGAGATAGATTAGGCAAATTGTATCTGCCAGAGATGATCAGTAGGTTCCATGTAACTGATGAATATTATTTCTACTCCAAATGCATGAGTTCTGGTCATGCAGAATCAGCATATACTAAGCATTGACCAGATCTGTGGTTGATATTGCGCAATCACAAGGCTGTCTTCAGTCGTTGAACTGCGGAGCTTGGAGCAAGGCAAAAGAGCGCCAGAGGAAGGCACCCGGCAGGGGTTGATCATTCGCTAAGATGAAATACCACCTGAATTGCCGCATGGATCACCTCTTCAAGAGTCTGACTCGCTGACTACTGCGGCCTAAAGCTGAGCTGACATAAACCTTGTCAGACTGGCAAGTTGTTGAAAAGAGCAAGCCTTTCAACGAGCTGTCATCAAGTTAAGGTAGGAGCGGATCGCTCTGAACTCCAGATGGGTTCGAGGAAGGTTTGACGGGTTGTACAGAGGGAGAGTGGAGCTCGGTTGTAGTATACCGTGTCTGTGCGCGCAACGCCCGGAGTCGCGCAACGCCCGCTCCGAGCCTTGAAGCCCATCACGGAAGTGAGGCTATAGAGCCACATATAGTAGATAATATCACTAGAATCTTTAGTAGAGTAATCTATAGACCTATGCGATGATATTATTCTATATAATCTATTCATATAGAGTGGCAGTGCAGCCGCTGCGAATTGTGTGAGTGCGCGCAGGTAGAGGAGGCGTTGCAGGCTTTGGGTGACTACGCGCACCCACACCACAACGCGCAGGCTTCTTCTTAACTATAGAAGCTTTTAAAGTCTCTTTACTGCCTCTTTAGGACAGTTGCAGAGCTTCTTAGGCGTTGCAAGCTTACTTCTAATACTCTCTTTTAGCCTTATGTTCTGCTACTTCTTCTGCCTTCTTAGCTTTAACCTAGTCTCACTCTTCCTTCTCCCTTGCCTGCTGCTCACGCTTCTCCTAAGCAACTTGTTCCTTATATAGCTTGTTTGCGCGTCTAAGCTTAGCTATCTCTGCTTTCCTAGCCTCTTCTGCCTCTGCTTCCTATTATTTAACTTGCTTATACTAGCGTGCTTTATCTACCCTATAAGGAGAATAGAACACAGCTCCACTGTAATACTCCTTAGGTTCCTAGAAGTTAAGAGCTTTACTCTTATTCTTATACTTCTTCTAAGTCTTAAGAACCTCTTTTAGGCCTGCTATCTTATAGTAGAGTAGCTAGTTTTAAATTAAGATATAGTAGAGTAAGCGGCTAATCTTCCTTAGCTTCTTACTACTCTCACCCCTAGCTACCTCTTATAGTAGGGTCTTCATTTTAAGCTAATCCTTACTAGAATATGTAGAAGAAGAGCTTCTGCTTAAATTAGAAGCCTAAGGAGAAGGCTTAGCAAAGCGTTAAAGGATAACATTAGGCTAAAGGGGTGCTATACTAGTCGCCTTAAACGACCTAAGTATTAACTACTAAGTAAAAGTGCTTATCTAGACCTTCTAGAATAGGTAAAAGAAGTTACTTTTCTTAATAACTAATAGTCCTTAGCTATTATAGAGGTGTGTTGTAAGCTCCTTTAAGTACGCAGTTAAGAGAGGCTTAAACATCACCACATTAAGCGGCTAGAGCGTGTAGGTTAAATAAGGAGGAAGGATAGCTAGGAGTATCTTGTTCTAATCGCAGTAGTTGATAAAGTCCATTGTTATGTAGGATCTATAGCCATTAAGGATTAGGAGGCGCTACTTCCTCTGTGCCTTTGCCTTAGTAAAGCAATTAAACACCTGTTAAAGCTAGGCAAGGCATATATTATTATTAGTCTAGCCAGTAGGTAAGGAAGAAACAAGCACAGAGTGTACCTCTGGCTGTATTTCCTCTACCTAGCTTAATTGGATAGTGCTGTTAGCAGACTCATATATGAGGCCTGGCGGCAGCGCTAATCCATCGCCGCACACACAGGCTAGCAGTATAATCCAGGCACAATTACTATCTTAAAGCAACGCCTTAACTTCCCCCTTCTCCTACATGCGCCTACTAAACACGTGCTTTATCCTAGTAGTTACTCTAATTATAAAGCCCTTCTTGTCTATATTATACATGTGCTTAGCGTTAACCTTATACTTAGCAATCTTATACTATAATAGGTTAAAATACAGCTTATACTTAGTATAGGAATTAGTGTTGTGGCAATTAGCGTCTATACCTGTTAAGTATTAAGAGATAAGATTAATAGATGTGACGAGCTTGCGAGACTACACTCAGGTGATCGAATGATTTGATCAGTGTCTATATACTTATGTACATAGAGTTGGTTTATATACAAAGGGAATATTGATATCACATGACCTCGCTTAACTGAGCTTGTGGGATAGGACACAGACGCTCAGTGCATGAGTGTGTTGAAGTCGTACTTTAAGCAAAGCTTGTAAGCACTAGTTCTGTTAGTTCTTAGGGATAAGTACAGTAACAGGGACACAAGGGGGAGTTGCAATAAGGTGTATAGATATAATCTGTTAGTCTTAAAGGCAGGGGTAATAATAAGTAGTACAGAGTAGACTGTCTAGCTTAAAGGTTAGGTTAAGATCTAAAGACAACTTAATTAACTTAGGTTAAACACAAACTGTAAGAGTTGTGTTCCTACGTGCTATATACTAAGGAGATACCCTGTGCTTAACTTGCTCACGTGAGCATTGTGAGCAGCTGCTTAACTTGCTTAACATGAGCTTTGTAAGCTAAACACGTAAGGATCCACTTGCTTAACTACTAAGGCGTAAGCAAGATTACATAACTGTGTAATTACCACGTTGCAACCGCGCCGCACAGGAAGTCCCCGCAATTACACTGCCCAAATCCTTTCCTAAGCGCTGACAGCCTGTTAGCAGTTGGCTGGTATAAGAGCTCGTAACACTATCCCCCTCCTCTCTAGTATTTGTCCTAAATACTGTTAGCTGTTCTTTATAAGCACTGCCCTGCTCTTCTATTTAGTTCCTGTGGTTTATTATGGTTTCTGACAAGAGAGTAGAACAACTCCGCCTCGCGCTTAAAATCTAAAACTACAACACTAAATCTAATATCCCTTATAATTATTACTTTATAAATAATAAAAAGTGTTTTATTATAGCTAGTAATAACTATTGCCTAAAATGTTCTAAGTGCGTCTAAAAGGGACGTCTATGCGTGAACCTATCCTAGGACTTACTTAACTGTACTTAAGAGGAGTATTAAAAGAAGGTAGATGCAGATAAAAAACTGCTTACAGAAGTAATATTGCAGTTAATTTATAATAAGGTAATTCTTGCATAAGTAAAAGAAAGGGCGCATAAGAAGACTAAGTGCCTTGCAAACAAGTTAGAGGAAGCAGGTAAGGATATCTGTGCTGAGGAGATTAACTGTCCTGCCGTAGATACGCAGGTAGCGTTCTCTCCTGCAATATAGTCTACCCTAGGTTATATTAACAAGGCTACAACTTGTAGTATTAATCTAGTAGCTCTTAGCAGTTTGTAAGGTGCGTAACTAGTTCCTAGGTGTTTTTAGAGTCTAGGTATCCTAACTACTTAACTAGGTACTTAGTACTTTATCCTTTTTTCTAATGTGTTATTATTTTTTTAACTTCCTACTTATCCTAGCTGTCTGCCTAGTAGTAAAAGTCTTTCTAGATTAGCGTCCTAGGGTTAGCTGGTTCCAACAGGGAGATGTGGAACACTAGATAGATCTTTGCATCCTTAGGTAGCGCAAGTTAATAGTTAACTAGGCTAATCTGTTTAGAAATAAAAAATAGTCTAACCTTAACCTTATCTAGTTTTCTTATTAGTTGTTATGTGCGTAGATTTTTTGTAAGGAGATACACCTTATCCCTCTCCTTTAGCAGAGGTGCCGTTTTTTGTTTCTTATTAATATAAGAGATGCTCCTTAACTAAGCTTTAGTAATGTTATCTAGCAATTTCTAATATACTTCTTTTAGTGTGCTAACTAAGGTAGTTGCTAATTCTATTTAAATATTACTATCTAATAACCTAGTAAAGAGATTTAGATGTCTACTATAATTTATAAAGAACAGCGTGTAGCCTGTTACTTCTAAAAGTTTATTATTATATGCAATTTGTGCTATAGGCAGTAGTAAAACCTAGTTGTCCTGCTGCTAGTTCTAGTGAATTTGGAGATATGTCTCTATTATTTAGTTCACCCTTTCTGTCTGTCCGTCTGTCTGCGGATGGTATGCTGTGGATAGCTTCTTCTTAGTACCTATCGCTGCTAGTAGCGTGGTCTAATAGTTTAACGTGAAGAGCTTATCTCTATTACTAATAATTAACTTAGGTATACTATAGTGTTAGATAATTCTGTCTAGAAACACTTATGCAAGCTGCTCTGCAGTGTAGCTATGATAAAATGGTATCATCTTGGCGTACTTGGTAAACCAGTCTACTACAACAAAGATTAAGTTGTAGGTGTATCCTGTTACAGGATCCTTAGAGACAGGTAGCTGTGTAACAAAATCTATTGTGATGTTTGTCTATAGTGCTGTTGGCGGCTCTATCACTTGTGCTTCTCTGTACTTAGCGTGCGTGCTGTGTTTGTTCTGCTAACAGCTTACGCAATTCTTAATAAACTTACTAACCTTATTGCGCATATTTAGGAACTTATAATGTCTCCTAATAAGTTCTATTATTCTTATAATGCTAGGGTGTCTGTGTAGTAGGTTGTTATAATAACTGCTTATAATTTGTTATTCCAGTTCCTTAGGAACTTTTAACAGTACATATTATTCTTGTTAAACTAATATTATGTTGTTAAGCTACTATAATAGTCCTAATAATCTATCTTTATTAATGCTAAGGATAGCTAATTTGTTAATTATCTTAGATCCTGCAAAATTATGTTGTCTGCTAAGTGCGTTAGCTCTACTGTTGTCCTTTCTAGGTGTTAATAGGATCTTAAACTTATATTGTCTAAGGGTCTTAGACTATTATACTTATTATCTATTTAATACCTTTGTTATTATAAAGTGTACCAGATTCTTGTAGTTAGTGTAGATTGTAAGCTCTAAATAACTTTTAGCATATGCTTGCTAATGTTCTAAGGCAGATATAATTGCAAGTAGTTCCTTATTATGCACATTATATTATTCTTCTAGTCCTAAGAACTTACGTGAGTAGTAGGCAATCAGGTGCCAGTGGCCATCTTGTTCCTGCGTGATGCATGCTCCTAATGCCAAGTCTAAGGCATCTGTTTCTATTCTTAGCAGTTCTCTGCTCCTAAATATAACTAATATAGGTAGATTAACATAAGCCTGCTTTAACGTTTTAAAGGCATTATTCTAATCTATACCCTACTTAAAGGGTGTGTCTTTCTGCGTAAGTTTAGTAAGTAGTAAGGCCTTTATAGAGTAGTCCTTAATAAAGCGTTAGTTAGAGTTAACAAACCCTAAGAACTCTTAAATATTCTTAATAGTTTTAGGTATTAGCTAGTCCTTTATAACCTAGATCTTATCTTTACTTATCTTAACTCTATGTCTTCCTACAATAAACCCTAGGAATTCAACTTCCTCCTTATGCTACTTGCACTTCTCAGGTTTTAGGCGTAGGTGTGCTACTCCTAAGCAGATAAGCACTTGTTGTACATGTTTAACATGCTCTTCTAGTGTTTTACTGTACACTAGGATGTTATTAAGATACGCCACTATAGTAATGTCTAAGTGTGCTCTTAATACGTTGTTAATAAGCGCCTAACATGTTGCTAGTGCGTTAGTAAGCCTAAATAGCATAACTAAATACTTA
>SAUC01000175.1:0-50232 GCA_004335245.1 Didymella lethalis
GGGTGGGAGGAGAGGAAGCGGTCTGTTCGGGGCGGGGGTGCGGGTTGGGGGGAGCGCATGTAGGCTGCGGGGTCGGGGAGGGGGCGGGAGGTGGAGGAGGAGAAGGAGGGCTCGGGGGTGGAGGAGGAGAAGGAGGGCTCGGGGGTGTGGACGGGGCGGGCCTGGTTTGCTTCCCAGGCGTCGCGCAGGTAGGCGCGGTCGTCGGCTTGAGCCCAGGAGACGTTGCTTTCTTGCGGCGAGGGGGCGCGGGGAGGCGGGGCCGGGCGGGTTCGTGACTTGGAGCGGGTGCGTGACTTGGAGCGGGTGCGCTGCTTGCGGGTCTCGCGCTCGGCCTGGTACTGGCGTTCGCGCTCCTTTGCTTCTTCGAGCTGGCGCTCGAGCTCGGCGATGCGGTCGTGCTGGGCGTCGGGCTGCGGTTTCTGCTCGGCTTGGTACTGCGAGAGGTACTGGCCGCGCAGTCTGGCGTCGCTGCCGGCGCGCTTGCGGCGGGCTTCTTTGTCGGCGGCCTCTTGCGCGGCCTGCTCTTCTCGCTGGCGGGCTTCCTCTTGTATTTTCCACTGGCGCTCCTGCTCTTCCCACTCGCGCTTCTGCTCCTCGAGCCGCCGCTCTTTGGCCTCGCGCTGCTTCCGCGCCTCTTCCTCCCACAGGCGCTCTTCCTCGGCGCGCTGGCGCTCTTCCTCGGCTTCGCGCTCGACGCGGCGGTGGCTCTCGGCTTCTTCGGCTGCAACCCTCAGGCGCTCCTCGTCGTCGGCCTTCTCGCGCCGCTTGCGCTCCTTCTCGGCCATGTTCGGGACGTGAGGCCCCGCGGTGGTGATCTGCCGCCGCGCCCCAAAGGCAATGCCCTGGTTGCCCTGGCTCGCGCCGCCCATGTAGCCGTACTGGTGGATGTTCCAGGCCGGCGACGTGACGCCCTGGTCCGCCTTCTTGCTCCAGCTGCTGACGCCGCCGGGCGGCGACTTGGGCACGCCGTTCGAGTTGCGCGAGGCGCTGCTGCCCCCCGTGCGCGAGGGACTGAGGGGCTGGGGGCGGTCGGGCGGCGGCTTCATCGGGTTGAAGGTCGACGAGCCGAAGCTCCTGCTGAAGTCGGGCCGCGAGGGCGTCGTCGGACTCGCGACGCTGCCGCCGCGCTTGGGGCCGATGCTCGTGGGGAAGGCGGCCGGGCGGATGGCGTTGGCGGCGCGCGAGAAGGCGGTCAGGCACTGCAGGACCTGGGCCGGGTCTTTGCTCTCGAAGAGGTCGACGGTCAGGAAGCGGTCGTGGCTGGGCATGTTGAGCGGCGGCAGCTCGCAGGCGCGGAGGAAGTGGGCGATGTTCTCCATCTGGATGAAGGGCATGGCCGACTTTTTGAAGCGGACGGGCGTGGGGACGGCCATGTTGACGAGTCTGCATTATCAGCAAGCAGCATTGTGTAGAATACAGGTGTTGTTGTTACCGGCACAGCACCGTCCCGTCCTTGAGGGCGTCCAACAAGTCGCCCGCAGGCAGCCGCTCGCCCAGCGTGTCCTCGATCCAGGCGCGCACCTCGTTGGCGGCCTGCGGCGTGTATCTCCCCATGCGCAGCTTCTTCATGTCCTGGTCGAGGCTGGTGACCGACGCCATGGTGCGTGTTGTGCAGAAACGTCTCGATTTGCACGGTGAAGAGAGACGACCGATCCTCAGGAGAGAGTCAGAGAGACTATGAGGTGGCTGGTGTCGTCGCCGAGGGGCTCGCTGGGTACAGGGATGTCCCCCACACGTCATCTAGCGTCCGGCATGTAACCGCGTCAGCCCTACGATCAATATCGATATCGATAGCGACCGCACGCCGCGCATCCGCGACAACACCATGGCGAAACCACCGGGGCCCTTCAGAAAGGCATGGTACGAGTGGAAGATGCTGCGCTTCCCCTGGCGCAAGCGCTGGCTGGTCGGCAAGTCCTCGCCGCCCCCACCGCCAATCACACGCTGACGCAGCCAGGCTTCGATCTCCAAGGCAACACGTTCTGGGAATTCAAGGACGCCCTGCACGCCCTGCGCAACCGCCGCATCGCAAAGTACCACCGCTCCACCCACTACGGCGACGTCAACATCGACCCCGCATGGATGCAGTGGCTGCGCCACACGCGCTTTGAGCCGCCTACCTTGCACGAGCAGCGCGCTGAGCTGCAGCGCCAGCAGAACATCAAGCTGCTCGCCGCGCGTGCCGATGAGCGCTGGGCCGCGAAGCCGAGCGCACTCGACGCCCCGGACAAGCAGCAGCCCATCCAGATGCTGGAGAGCCGCGACCCGAAGAGCGGCGTCGTGCAGACGAACGCCGAGCAGGAGCTGCGGTCGAGGGGGTCGGACTCGCGAAGCGCAGACGCGAGGCAGCACGAGGACGAGCGGCCGAAGAACGATATGCGGCCGGATGATGTTACATCGGCGCCGCAGGAAGACCTGGACACGCCCATGTTCACAGCGAAGAAGAAGCTGCGCCCCAACAAGGCCCCCAAGGAAGACTCACCCTGGAAGCACGCCGGCGCTGGCAATCCCGGAGACGACTGGCAGCCAAAAGCCTGGACGCCGCCGCCCAGACGGAGGGGGTGAGATGTGTGATATGCCATGCAAGCGGCTACAATCTACGGCCTGGCCTGTACACTACGTATGTATCATAGACACGAGCGGTCACGCATGTAATTCTACAGATTCACTCAGATATTCGTGTTCTGTCGGAGTCTATTTGCGCACAAAGATCCCCTAGCATCCCGCTGGACCTGCCTTTGTCACGCTGCGATCGATGTGAAGTGAGGCCGTTGGTTTCAGTCACATCCCCATCACCAAATGCGTTCGCGTTCGTGACGGCGCGATACACTGAAGACGTGTCGTGTCACCGCGATCGCCTTTAGAACGATGCCCAGAAGCCCTCACGTCGCTCGCCTTGCACTGACCTCCTCGCCAATCCCCACCATGTCGAGCGTCTTCCAGGTTGTTACGTATATCATCACATACACCGCCTTCCCCCTCGCCATCCTATCCTGCGTGCTGAGAATCCACTGCTGCCTCACCATAAAACACCGCTGGAAACCCGATGACTTCATGTCTCTCGTCGTAGGCGTACGTCCTCACCTCTTACTCACCACACTAAGATCCCAACCTAACAAAAAACCCCAGATATTCCTCCTCGCCGCCCTAGGCCTCTGGCAACACGCGCTGCTGCTAGGCTGCGCAGCGTACTCCCCCCTCCTCCCCCCCACCCCCTCCCTTTCAAATCCTAACAACGCACCAGACCCGAACCAAACGCATGCCACCCCAGCGCCTCCCTCCTCACCGTACGTTTTTCCCCTCTCCCCTCCCTACTCACCTCGCCAAGCTAATGAATAAGAAGTGGCTCTTCACAACCACCCTCCTCTACGACACACTCCTGCACTTCACCATCCGGCTGGCGTTCTACACGTCCTACCTCTCCTTCTCCCGCGCCCTGCGCTTCCTTATCGGTCTGGGTTGCGGGGCTGACTCAATGCTGCTCGTTTGGCACGCCTTGGTCACGGTGTTCCGGTGCGAGCCTGTGCGAGCGAATTTCAACCCGGAGGCGAGCCTGCGAGCGAGGTGTATGGGCACGGGGGTGGGTGTGTATGCGCCTGCTGTTATGGTACGCCTCCCACCCCTCCTTTCTCAATCTTGTAACATGAACTCGAGGGCTGATAAGTCCAGAACGCGCTACTAAACCTCTACGTCCTGCTCCTCCCCATCCCCCTCTTCTCCCGCCTTCAAGTCCCGCTGCGGCGCAAACGTTACATGTGCTGTGTTTTCGGGCTCGGCGGCGCGGCCGTGGTGCTGGGGTTTATCCGGGTGCACTCCCTCGTTGTTGTGAATTCCGGCACGAATATCTCGAGGGGGGTGGGCGAGGGGATGGTTGTTGGGGCGCTGGGGATGAGTCTTGCGGCTGCGGCGCATAATTTGCCGAGTTTGAGGGTGCTTTGGAAACACGGTGCGAAGGGGAAGAGGGCTAGGCCGAGTAGGATACCGGATGCGGAGTTGTTGGGGGGAGATGGGACTGTCTACAATGTTCCGCGACCAAGGCCCACCAAGACCGGCCTCGTGGATCGACCGGGGCTACGGTATCCCGTCGTCGATGGGGATTTTGGTGAGAGACCGCGGACGCCGCCGAGGGTTGCTTGGCCTGTTTGATGCCGTGGGGCAACAGCTCTAAAGTACGTTCTTGCTGTGTTACTTCACCTTCTCCAAGCATGGTTTGTTCGCTGTCTGTTCTACCTATCACGATCCACAACCCTTGTTCCTCTCTTTCCTTTTTGGGCGGCTGGAGTATCCAACCCATCAGTTGCCACAATAACTCCCTACGTCCAGATAACCACGTCTACGTTCCTACTTGGAAACACCCACATGACCCTCTATCCACCCCCTACCCTCAACCATACAATAAGAAGAGCCGCCTTCGTACCTCCTACTTGTCCTTTCACCACACCACCGATATCATCACCTACCATCCCACCAACCGCCTTTTATCTCTTCAGCATACCCACACCCACCGCACCACAGCTTCTATTCAACTAACATTCCCTAAATTAATCACCCCGCTGTCTAATTAAGACCTAGATTTGTGCAGGATAAGCAGTGTAGGTAGTCTACTATACTAAGACTAACACTAGTTTCTCGTGAATGTGTGTTGGAATAGTTGACGGAATGATATGGCGAGGTCTGGTGGGGGAAGTGGTAGGGGGGTTGTGGTGTATTGTGAGGTTACATGCGCAGAGAGGTGGGGTGGAATTTGTTATGAGATATTTGTTGTTGTGGAATTTGTTAGGAACTTTTCCGGTGGTGTGAGGTGTAAGTGGGCAGTATCTCTTCTCAGATTCGCCGCAGGGCCCGAAGTGTTTTATTTTACATTCTGTAGTCTCGGTCGAGATACTTTGATTGAAGCTATACAAGTCTTTCTTGTTCTTGATGATTCATCATGGCTTTGAATCCGTGGATCTCTGTTTGTGGCGCAGACAGTCGCTGTACAAGATCCTTCACTTCCGACCCCAGATCTGCACCTGCGTGCTTGAACTCTCCCTTCGCACCCGCACTAGCGTACAATGTCCACACACAGTTTTCCCCGTATCACTGCCATCACCACCACTGTGCCAGGAGGCAACCTCTTTCATCCCCCAACACAAGACAAAACCGTTATGTGCCTAGCGCAGCGACCCTTCGATGCTGTGGAGCACCAGTCCATCTATGCATATGCTAGCGTCTGGATGGAACAGCACAGCCTAGATGCGCTCTGTACCAAGAATTGGCCGCGCAAAAAGAGCCCTTCCTGACACACGCTACCGCCGAACTTAAGTGGAGCGACCCTGTGCCTAAGACGCAATTGCGCTCGAACGACGACGTTCGAAAGGGAACCAAACGGCTGCATAAAACAGGCCACGGATTTCAGTTTGCTAAGTTTTGGGCGCGTTCAGAGCAGCTGAAGCATGATATCTGGTAAGGGAAGAACGCATCAGACAAGGAGCAGTCTTCGGCAATGTCTGTTTAGCTGCTGCCAGCGCTTGCGAATAATACACCGGTCATCATCAAGCGCTGAGACCACCGCTGAGAAAGCCACGAACAGGAGCGGAAGTAAAGAGATTGACGTCCGGAAAGCCATACCGTAGCCAACGACGAAGACGCAGAAGGTAGAGATGGGGATCCAGTTGGCAGCAGTCATGGCGACACATCTCGTAGAAGATGGGTGCATGCCAGTCATGCCTGTCCAGAAAGAGGACAAGCAGGAGGCAGATCCCATTTGCATTGAGGATGTTCAGATGCACGAAGCAATCGAAGGAAGCGATACATCTAATGCGTACCGCGAAACAATGGATATCGGCAACGGGACAGCCCTCAATGAGACTCCGGTGCACGGTGGAGTCGTGCCAGTCATCGAAGTTTAGCCGAATAATGAAGATCGAGCGGCGACAGACCCTCCAGCAAGCCAAGACAATCCGTCGGCAATGCCGCACGCGTTCGCGATGCAGTCCAGGATGGTATGGCGTTGAGCCATCTAACTGCTTGCCCATATTCAAGATAGCAGACACCAACAGTTCGTTGCAAGGCACTGACACCATTGTGAAAGACCAATATACCCCAAGGGAAGAGCGATACTGACCACAAAATGCACCAAAGCGCCGAAAGAACAGACACGGTTGTGACAAAGAACTCTCAACGAAAGGAGCAAGAGTTGCTGGTTTCCTGATCGTCTTCATTCGTTCACACATCGGCAAAGACAGCTTGATGGCGGCGTCGCTCAAGGCTATCGAAGGGTCCAGGTCAACGATGATGTTCAGATCACTGCGAAGCCCCAGGCGGCCAATGTCGTCCAGGCAACGATGATACAGCGGGCGCGTCAGAGGATTCAGCGGCGATATTGTTGTTCGAGGGCGAAGATGGCGCCAATGGAGTGCGCTGAGCATGATCTGAAGGAAATTGGTGGAGCTAGCCAGCGCTAGTGACTGGATCAAGTTCATCTGACCTGGGTTGGGAACCGAGACAAGTCGATTGACGGAACCCTTTGATACCTAGGCAGTCTGATATCAGCGTGTCAATGGGAATTTGGTACAATCCTTGTGCTGTGAACTGTAGATGTGGTGGGATTTTATAGTGATTGTGATTGTGGTTATTGTGATTGTGGTCATTGATATTGTTTGTCGGGCTTAGCAGAATTCAGCCCGAGCTTACACGTTGATCATCCCTGCCCAGCTCGTGAGAGCGGAGGGATATCCTCTCCATTGCCACTGAAGATTGTCATGCGGCTATGTGGCGGTCTTGAGGCACTGTCGAGCAGAATGTTGCTCAGTATGCCTATGCAGGTGTACGGCATCGGTCAGGCAAGTAGGTGGTGCGCTGTGCGCGAAGCAAGTCGAGGGTGTGGTGGCAGGGGTGTGGTGTTCACGTTCAACCCGCAGCCTCCTTGACCTTCGGCTCTGGTGCCTCGTCGATGAACGTCGGCGGTGCCGTGTCTTCCGTCAAAAAGCCAGGCACGCTCGACGACTCGCCGATGCCCTCGAAGTCGACCTCATCACCCAGCGCCTCCAACTCTGCATCGAGCTCCGACTCATCGACGTCCTCTGGTACATCATAGCTACGGCTGATCGCGTCTTGAATGTCGTTTCCCATGTCCATGAGATCTGCCATCTCGTCCTGCAGCTTCTCAATCTTGTCGATATTCACCTTGCCATACTGCTTCCGCAGCTCCTTCGTCGTCGTCTTCATAGCGTCGATGGTGGTCATGGTGTTTTTCAGATTATCCTGCATCATGCCGGCCTGCTCCATATTCCACGACTGCGACTGCAGTTGATCTCGCTGCGACTCGTACATTTTGCGCTGCTGGAGTACCTTCAGTGCCTTTTGCTTGATGGCGGTCTTGCCGGGGCCGTCGCGCATCTTTGCAAGCTTCTGTTGGTAGGCAGACAGTTCGGCGTTGAGCTTGGCGAGCTTGACATCGAGACTCTCTATCCGTGTGTCGACCTGGGTACTGTCAATATTTGTGGGGAAGCTGTACGCTTGGTATGCCTACGTTTGAGATTGCGCTGTTGAGGGTTGGCTTGGGCGCCGAGCTCTTTGCTCCAAAAAGGCGGTTCATGGCGAATATCTAGAAGAGGATCTTGCTCCGAGGCTGCGAATTATGTGTGTGTCTTAAAGGCGTTGTTCAGGCACCCGTAAACTGTTTGGGATGTTTGGTGGGGTTGAGGCGTGAGGCAGTCGCGACCAGGCCGGTGGCTGGAGCTCTCCACGAAACGCGGCGGCAGCGTCATTGATCACGTGGGCCTTCACCACTACCCGTAGACATCCTGAACGGATAAGACATGCATGCCGAAAGGCCAAATTAGAAGACGAGTTATCTGCTAAGCGGCCTACGGGCCATCTGATCGTGCCCCTGAGGCTACTGCACCCATCTGGAAAATCCAGGTCGAGGCTGCTGCACCTCCCCGATCTGCGCCACGCTTGTGAACCGCTGAACCCATGTCTCCACAACACAGCACATCGCTCGCCGCGAATGAAGGGTCCATTCACCCCCACCCACTGTTGTAACATAAAACATAACGAAGCCCGCGTTATCCCTCGTTCCCGTGCATGGACTGGTGTTCAGTCTGAGTTGTGCCTGACTGTTGCTCGTATATTCCCTTTCCCCGCAGGTATGTGTGTATCTGCGCTCGTGCGCCTAAGCTCCAGCCTTGAGCCCTACGACCACGTCCACGCGCGTCTGCCGTCTGACACCGCGCCGTCCGCTAACAGGGCCGCCATCTTGCAGCTTCTCCCTTCCGTCCCATGAGCGAATACCCAGTGCTCCGCTAAACCCTTGCTGCGTTCGAGTCTCGCGCCCTCGACTCCGTGCCCCGCCTTCGCTCGTCACCACCACAACAGCCGCCATGTTCTGGCGCTTCGGCGGGTATGCACAGCTGTCGACGCTGGACAGCATCCTCGACAAGCCTGATGTCACAGTCGAGGAGCTGCTGGACGAGTCAGACCTGATCCAGGAGCTGAAGCAGCAGAATTCGAAGCTAATCGAGTACCTGCGCGACGAGAACGTCCTCGAACGGCTGCTGCGCTATGTCACCGCCGCAAAGCCTTCCGACTCGCCTGACGAGGGACCTGCCGAAGGACTCAGCGAGGTTGGTAGTCCCAGCCGCCAGAGCTTCTTCGGTAAGGTTGCTGGACGGGCGCGCTCGGCGTCTACGGCGAAGTCAGATGCAGGCGATGGAGAAGAGAGCAAGGAAGAGCGACAGCGCATGAAGTATGCATATGTTTCGTGCGAGATCCTTTCGTCAGAAGTATGGTCTATATCAGAGGCCGTGCTGGAGAATCAGGACTCGTTGAAGCAGTTCTGGGGGTACATCAAGCAGCCTGCTCCGCTCGACCCTGTTCAGGCTGGCTATTTTACGAAGGTCAATGAGTCATTGCTGGATCGCAAGATGGAGGAGATGCTGGACTTCTTCAAGTCGCTGGATAACGTTGTTACCGACATGCTCCAGCATGTAGACTGCCCTGTCATTATGGACCTGTTGCTTAAGATCATTAGTCTTGAAAAGAGCGAGGGCGGTCAGGGTATTGTCGATGTGAGTGTATTCAAAAATCAGGTCATCCAGTACTGACAAGCGTAGTGGTTGCAGCAGCAAGACCTCATTCCTCGACTGATCGCTTTCCTCGGCCCCGACCACTCCACTTCTACGCAGACATCAGCCGGCGACTTTCTGAAAGCGATCATCACAATCTCAGCCAATGCGACGACACAAGATCAGTCGGTGATAGGGCCTAACGAGCTTACACGCCAGCTTGTATCTGAGACGTGCCTGAAGCAGTTGATCGAATACATGCTGCGTGGCGGTAACCCTCTGACCGTGGGCGTGGGCATCATCATCGAGGTCATCCGCAAGAACAACTCTGACTACGACTTGGAGAATCAGATCGGGCCCGTACCGAAGAACTCAGATCCCATCTATCTGGGCACATTACTCCGCCAGTTCGCGAACCACATTCCACAGTTCATGGAACTGGTACACAGCTCTAGTAGAGTCGTTGTACAGAACGATGGATCGACGGCGATGAAAAAGCGCGAGTTGAAGACAGCGTTTGGAGAGAAGATAGAGCCACTAGGATTCGACCGCTTTAAGACTTGCGAGTTGATGGCTGAATTGCTGCACTGCAGTAACATGGCTCTTCTCAACGAGCGTGGCAGCGAGGCTGAGGTCAAGAGACGGGACGCCGAACGCGAGCGCCTCAAGGCTGAAGGCAAGTTGACATCGGGCAACGCAGCCAATCTTGGCGACTTCTCTACCAGCGTTGATAGCCAAGGCTTCCACCACGCGCGCGCACCTTCCGTCGACACTCCCGAGGAGATCAAACCTTTGCAAGTACAGAACAGCTCTGAGGACGACTTCGAGAAGGTCACAGCGCCAGAAGTTGCAGTAGCTGCTATCGAAGCTACCGAAAAGGAGCAGATCGGCGAGCCACTGGAGCGCTCACCCAAAAATGACTCGAAAGAGTCGCCCACTGAGAAGACCGGGGAAGGTGACGGCGAGTTCGTGGACGAGCCGCTTACACCACCAAAGGATGCACCATCGCCCGCTGCTGCTGCCGCTACGCCTCCGAAGCCTGACGATGCCGAATCACCCACATCGGCAGGTCTGACCTCCAAAGTTGGGGGCCTGGACTTGGACAACGATACTGTTATGGGCGAGAGAGACGAGGCTGTTGATGAGTCGAAAGAGGAGTCCGAGACAAAGACTACTCCATCACTTTTGACACAACAACTCAACCAAACTTCCGACGAGACCGAGCCCGTCTCGCCGCAGGATGTCGAGAAGCCTGCGCCACTCTTCGCGGGTAAGAACCGCGAGAGTAACACTGAGGCCACAAAGATCGACACTTCCAAGTTCACAGCTCCTGCGCCTGAAGATGCCGCTGAGGCAACACCTATCGATGAGACATCGAGCGTGCGATCGGTCGTATTTGGCGGCGGCTCGGTGAACCAACAGTACGTGCTCGACATCGACGGTACCCCTGTCGTCGGCGATCTCCTCAAGATTACCTTCGTCGAGAACAAGGTCGTACCCACCATCCTCGTAAGTAACAATGGTCTCACGCTCGTGCACCCACTAACGCAAGCAGGACTTTTTCTTTCGTTTTCCGTGGAACAACTTCCTCCACAACGTCGTTTACGATGTTGTGCAGCAAGTCTTTAACGGTCAGATGGAGCATGGCTACAACCGATCGGTGGCCATTGACCTGTTCCAGACCGGCAGGATCACCGAAAGGATCATCGAAGGTCAACAAGCGAGCGACAAGGCTCAGCAAGAGACCCATATGAGGTTGGGCTACATGGGTCACCTTACTCTGATTGCTGAGGAGGTGCTCAAGTTCACCGAAAGGCATCCAACAGAGATTCTGTCGCAGGCGGTCGTGGACAAGGTCCACAGCGAGGATTGGATACACTACGTTGAGCATGTCCTTTCAGATACACGCGAGAGGGACAACGCAATCCTTGGTGGCGTTCGACCAGACATGAGCGTTGGCCCAAGGCAGGCCGTTCTCAACGCTGTTAATGCCGCTTCTAACTTCGGTGGAGACGGCGGTCTTTCAAATGCCAGCATGGGCAATAACGGTGCAGTCGGTCTCGACAGCATGGACTTGGCCCAACAAGGTGACACCGGAGGTGGTGGGTACACCTTCAGCGGTGGCTCATTGCTCAGCGGGTTTACTAATTCGAGTGACGAAGAAGATGAAGATATGGAAGACGACGATGGAAACAGGGAACGACAGGGCCCTGTCGACGACTCCGAACAAGTGGGTGAAGTCTCATTTGATGATGCTGATATGGACTATCGATAACCCCGTCTCCATCCGAGCCCTACCCGAGCCACCACAACACGATCCTGTTTGCGCGCTTGGTGCGTTTCCTTTCTTTTCCCGTTTTATCTTGTGCGCTATTGGTATGACCCACGGGGCATTTGCATGCTTGGTGTTGGAAACTTCTGTCTTCTTGTACATACAACCCACGTCGGGTGTATGACTTCTGTAGCAATATGCATCGCTGCAGGCGTTTCCTTTGTGATAATCTCTCACTCATGTCTCCATCATTCTCTTTGCCGTAACTTCCGACCCCCTCATCAGCTCGTTGTTCTCACATTGTGCGCGGCTAACATCCGTCTAGGCGAAGATTCCACCACCGCTTCAGATACCGCCTTCTCGCGCGCGCCGGCAATTCGCTCTCCGCCTGGCTCAGCGCAAGGCTGAATTGGAAGGCAAAACCAGCGATGATGGTGAGGATGATGGAGACGAGAAGACACAAGAACAGGAAGAACGGGAAGGGCATCAACGTTTCGCAAGGATGTTTGAGGATATTGAGAGCGACTCAGATGATGGGAGCTTGGGTAGCATCGAGGATGAGATTGTGGGCAGGCTCGATGTGGAAGGGCGGTCCAGCCCTGGGCAAGGGCGCAAGCCTGAAGGAGGTGCACCGAGCAGGAAGAGCGAAGGCGACAATGTGGTGGTTGTGTAGATTCTTGTTGGTTTGGGCAATGTACGGGTAGTGGCGCATAGACATAAGATACCAAGGTAGGATACGATCGGGCAATGTGATACGACACGTGCTTCAGGCGGCGCACAAGACTGTGGTCTGTATTTGTGTATTAGATGAGTCTCTGGGAACTTCCACTGACCTCGCAGCAGAGCGATGAGACGGGCGTCGAGGGTTTGAGCGCACGGTAGCTATGCGCGCAAACACCGCCTGTCTGCGATTTGCGTTTCCTGCCTGATCAACAATATTTCAGTCTCGTCACCCTCATGTCGTCTACTGAGCCCAAGCCCAGCCAAGCAGGCAACACATCTCGGAAGCATTGCAAGATGCCTTCTTGTACAAGGTACCACGGATGTTCTTTCACTTGGACCTTGCGTCACCGCAACTGGCGGTGCGTTGCCGCCTACTACGATTTGACTGGCACGCAAACCTGGCGCCGCGCCCTGTGACAAACTCCTACCACAATCAGCCATCGTCTCTCAGCCCCGAAGAAGCTGTCAACACTACCTCGCGGTACCCGCGGCGTCTGTTCCATCCAAAGGCCCCGAAGCCCAAGGTTGCGACGACTGGCAAAGCCGCAATATTACCAACGAATCCCTGCGACCAACATGACTGATCACGAGGCAGACAGTCTTTTCGTGCCAGAAAGGTCCCCGACGCCACTGCCAACGTACGAGGTGTCACCAATATGGCAAATGCGGCGGCTGATATGACGCAGTCATAACAACTTCGAAGCGATTATAGGCCCCCGGGCATTCGAAGAAGATCAATCCCTACTCATCGTAGAGGCAGAAGGTAACGAAGGTGTTTTCGATCCTGAACAGGAGCCGCTGCCTGATCATCCGTACTTCGGCTTTGACGTCCCTGCGCTCCACAGCAGAATCGATGCAGCTTTACGTGATCTCTGGATTAGTCTGCAAGGCTTTGAAGACGACGACGCAGAGATGGAGAATCAGCGGGAGACCATACAACGAGGGCGGATGATCGGTGCGCCAAAGCCACTGACTGTCACCACTGTCGGCCCTGCGGGTGTTGGAAAAAGCTATTTGTATAAGGCGCTGTTCAACCGCCCAAACATCACTAAGAGCTCCGCAGAAGGACGCTCATGTACGCTCTACCCCACCAAGATCGAATTTCTGCCTGGAGCGCCTGGTAATACGACTAGCAGTGATGTCGATATCGAGTTCCTCGACGCTGCAACATTGGCCAAGATGACGGAAAATCACATCAGGAGATACCACGCATACCACTTTGGACCAGATAGAGATCCTACTGATGACGACAGTCGCCGTCACGCGTCTACGGCAGAAGAGTTCTTTGACATTGCATTCGATACACGGACCAACACAGAAGCGAAAGATTCTCTACGGTCCCTACTGACAGTAGAGAACGTTTGCAGTGGCGACTTGCTACAGACTTGCATCGACGCCATTGAGCAACGCATCTCATCTACCGGTACCATAGAAGCCCGTAGAATTTGCCACTCGCAAGTCCAAGATGACGACCTCGATCATATTCGCGTTGTAGCCGACGGTTTAGCCCCCTTTGTCGACTTCCTGGTGATCAAGACCGGTGGTCCACTGCTGCAAGCAGGGCTGACTTTCATAGACTTACCAGGTGAGCTTTGTTCGTCCATAGAGCTTGCTCACACTGACGACCCTAGGTCTACGTGACATTAATCAAGACCGCATTGCAAGGGCCAACGCCATTCGCAGAGATGTAGATGTCGAAATGATCATCTGCGATCGGCCTGAACGCGGTTTGGAGGATGCGGACCTGGATGCTTTGATCAGGCAGTCGGTTCGAGCGCATGGATTTAACAACACCGTGCTCATATATAACAAGGTCGATGTAGGAATACCTTAACAGAATGCTCGCGCAACTGCTGACAAGATCCAGACAATCTTCATGAGTGGTGTCCAAGACGCGAACGACCGCATTCGGGACTCCAAGAACGAGCCGTACGCCACTATTCGAGCTTTCAAAGCTGACGCCGAGCGGATCCCAGACGCTAACACCAAGCGCACGTACCTGACGTACCTGCAAGAACTGGCCTTGAATGCCATGATCCGGGAGCGAGCAGACCACCTACGCGAGAACATCGTCACCAAATATGCTTCTTTGGACCCAGAATCAGTCAAAAACATCGCGGTCTTTGCAATCTCCGCCGCGCAACACCTCGAATGGTTGGACTCATCTCGATTGCGCAAACCAGTGATGAGTGTGAGGGACACAAATGTTCCGGCTCTAAAACGCTATCTACTTGGGTTGACTGGAACTCGCAACTACGAACACCTCTGGAATCACATCCACCTAATCATGGTCGAGGTCGCCGACAGCGCCACCCGTGTTCTGGAGAAGTTTGAAGATGACAACGACTACTCAGCGTTCTGCAAACAAGTAGCAGAAGAGCAGATTCCCATGTTGCACACCGATCTTACAGATCTCGCCTCCACGCAGCTGCTACCGTCCCTGCGGATCTGGCCTTTTCAACCCGACGCTGAGCAGCAGCTTGAGGCCGTCAAAGATGCCATTGCTGGGTGGCAACAGACCGATCTCGGTCCAGTACTTGTGGCATCCTTCAGCAAAGCCTTGCGCGAGAGCGGCTTCATCGCCAACAGCAAAGCACAGGCGTTACGAGGAAAGCGCATCAACTGGAACCAGATGCTGCAAGAGAGCATGGAGCCTGCATTCACAACTTTCGCGCAGAACACATCGGCACGCCTCGCTTCTGGCTGGACGCAAATGTCAACCAGGATCGACGACTGCTTGAATGATGTCTTCGGAGCGCTCGAAAATTCTGCTGGCCAGACTCCGTTCAAGGCCAGCTTCCATCGCGAGTGGCGCAAGCTCGAACATGTCGTTTTCACCAAGTCCGGATCTTTCGAGTTTCAGCTCCACCGAGCTGTGCGCGCGACCCAGCGCTTCGCGACCACCGAGGAGGACGTTGGCTGCTTGGTGGCTTCACTCATGGTACCCATCTACCTGAAGGTAAGTAGGAAGACTGGTACGGGTAAGTACGCGCGACAGGTCGCAGCTCTGAACCGCTACCTGGTGACGGATGGCTGGAACGGCGGCACGATTGTTGATCGCTACGAAGATGCAGTGGTCGCAGATTTGGAGGCGAGGCTGAGGCCGATCGTGCATTGGTTCTTGAATGAGATCAAGGCCGAGTTGCTGAACTTTGTGAGGGTGATGGAGGAGCTGTTAGCTGATGATCAGCAGATGAGTGTGGGCCAAAGACAGGCAAGGCAGAAGCTGAGGGAGGCGCTGCCGGAATTCGGGGAGAGGTTGAGGGAGTTGCAGGACGCCGTGCCCAGGCTGGACAGCTAATTTTTTTAATTATCTTATCATCTATTGCAAATTCTCATTGATCTAGAAGCCAACGAACTTCAATAGCATTGAGTGCTTTGTACTGGTGTTGTGGATAAATTCTTGCTCAAGTCCATCCTGCATAATACTGACGAGGACCGGGACCGTGTGTCACCCCGTTCCAAATATCTTAAACCGTACTGACTACCTCCAGATTCGGTTCAGGGGCATCACCACGTCCTATCTTACGAACCTTAACATAGCTTTACGTATGCTGATGTTTGACTTAGGTTGCTATGTACAAACAAGGTCATGGCGTACACAAATCAATTCTCTATGCTTAGAAACTGACTCTACGTCTTCCCGCTGAATGAATTCGTTATTTGATCTCTTCTTATACGAAAAGAATGCTCTCAAAGATAAAGCGCAGCAATTCTTCCTCTGTTGCCAAACGCGAGTAGGCGCAATCCCCTTCCCCACATGCAGCATCACAGCACATACCCCTCGCGAAACGCACAACTCTCTATTGACGTTAATGTGCATGTACACCGCCCACCGAATCTCTCGTTCCAACCCTACAATACCTCATTCCCAAAAGAATGAACATGGCTCCCCATGTCTCGACGCGCACAGCCAGCTATGTGAGACTCCAGAACACCGTATACATCAGATTCCCAGATCAGGAAAAGGATTTACACGTTGTACTGTCGTCTAAACTGGAAACTACCGCCTGGAAATCGCATAGAATTATGCTTAGATGACTGCTGTGTATGCAGACGTCGGAGACTGACTCAGTGCTTCCACCTGCTTTGTCTGCTTTTCATATCGGATCATTCTTTTATGGAACAGTAATTGCGGCGAGAGAGGGGTCAGGACCAAAGTTTCGTGACGCCATGTCCTTCTTCACGTTGACTATCCTGCAGGACCATTCGCGATGCAGGATGCGTCCGGATCCTCCTCTTGATTGTTGCGGTGCAAGTCGGTCCTACATAGACCTTGATCGTCACTCCTGTGACTATTCTGGACTAGCACGTCTCAGAGCATGTATATATCGACGCCTCCTAGCTAGCAAGTAACGCAAGCGCAGTTTCCATCATTTTCAGCGGCAGTTCACGCCGCGACATTGATTACTCAGCAGCAGTATTGGAAAGACCGCTTAACTTGTGGACCGCCTTGTGTGGTGGTTATCGTCGTATTCTGCAACTAGACGTCCCGTTTTCTTCAATCTCCTTGTGTTTCTGCCACTTGTAGAATACCCTCTATGCTCGCGTAAGAAGGTTTTCAATGCGATGCTCTTAGCAAAATGTAACCGTCGCATCTCGACTCATTCTACAACATAGGGACTCGATCACTGGCCCATCTTTCGCACCTCTGAGCAACATCAACGAACACACCCAAGACATCTCGCTCGCCCCGTCTACCTGTTCCTTGCAAGCTCCCCCAGCCCCGCGGCCCAAACCAAATACCACGTCCTGCTCGCCCCACCATCAATCCATCCATCATCCCAATACCCGCCCACCCCATCCCTGAAAAACGCAAAACTAGCTCTTGGATCAATGAGCGCCAGATTAGCCTGCAAAACACCCTTCCAGCCTCCATCAGCCCCATCAGGCCCATCCCTGAGCGCTCTGCCATCGCTGAACTTCGCGTCCCACTCCTCTTTGACAAAGGCGCGGGGGTGGAGGTAGGAAGATGAGGGGTTGAGAGGTACCATGTGGATGCCGTGGATGAGTGCGGGTGTGTCGCCGAAGTAGGTTGTGTAGTCGATTTTGTTCTCGAAGAGAATGCCGGTGATTTTGTTAGGGACGAAGCGCGGTGGCTGGACGGTGGAGTCGCTCAGGAGGTAGAAGTAGGTATTAAAGGATCGGGCTTGAACCGCAAGCATCAAGTTGCCTTTGAGTGTTAATGTTTGGTCAGGGGGTAGTATGCACCGACCTACCTCGTTTTTCCATGTTTGCATCACCGATGACTTTGCCCCACATCTTGACCGCAAAGCTTGCGAAGCCGTCTTCGCTCGTGCTCTCTTGGTCCTTTCCGTCTTGCGATTCGAATAGACCCTTCGCCCAACTGTGACCGTGCCACCAGTCGAAGCTGCGCTGGAAGGGATAGTCTCGGCCGTTGTAGTCGCTTTCAGCAAAGTCTTTGACAAGCATGTTTGTCCAAGCTTTATTGTTGCCTTGCATCAGCCACTCCGGATCCAGATACCCGATGACAGCTGATGTGTATACAAAGTAGCCAAAGTGGAAGTGGTGGTCATTGTAGTAGGTATTGCCGAAGTCAGCTCCCGGATTTTTGAATCCAGCATTCGACACAACTCCTTTCCAGCTGTCATCGTAGTAGAGAGGATACCGTTGCTGGTTCTCGATGTACTTCGCCAGCTTTTGTTTGAGATCTGCGAGACCCACGGACGCTTGCTCGCTGTTGCCGAGCACTTCTTTAATAACCCACACGATGGTTGCAAATTTCGCTAGTGTCTTGCCAGCGTAGTAATATGAATCAGGCGGTATCGGCTCATTCATGGCTCGCCGTAGATCGCGCTCTGCAATTGAGCTGATGAACGCTAAGGTATCGGGTGGGTACCGAATCTTTGCACCAGCGCTCATTGTAGGGCTCCAAGGACCAAAAGACATCATAACAGGCAGATTTGGCTCAACGAAGGTCAATCTCTCTGCCCATACGGCGGTTGCCATGCCCTTTGTCGAGGTTCGCAGTTGCAGGTCAGTAATTCTTTCCCTCAACTCGAGGTCCAGCGACTGGATATGATGTGGCAAAGCAAACATCAGGAGCGGCGAGGTTCCGATCTTTGCGTAGTTGAACGAGTAGGTGGCTCGCGACTCATTGACGACAGCTGTGAGCTTCATTTCACATGCAAATGCTCCAGCAGCCTTGTCATAGATTGCTTCGCCTTTGACACCAAGCGGGTTCCTTGCAACTTGGATCGTGCCCTGAAAGCCTGGAGGGCCCAACAGCGTGTTTGCATCGATCTTGACAAGCTGCCGAGCATCGTACGTGGTACTCAGTACGGGTACGACATAAATCAGCCATTCTCTGCTGTCGAAGTCTATGACTCGGTACTTTGCCGTCCTGCCAAGCATAACGGGCTTTTCGACCTCGACCCAACCTCTTCCGCCTGTCTGTACCGTCGGTATTGCGTTTCTGTATCCGGCGGTGACGAAACCCATCCCTTGTACTATAGGAAACGTGATCTTCGGTTCTACTGACGTAGATTGAACGTTTAGATTGATGTTGACAGAGAAAGGGAGGTGTGTGTCGGATGTCAAGGTCGTTCTCGAATCAAGCTCAGCTGCGGACAGGATGATCGACTGCTTGCGAGGATTGGTAAAGACCTAAGATCGCGATCAGCGAATATTCTTCTCAAAACGTGACGAAACTCACTTTTGGAGGCTCGCCTGGCCCATACTGCAGATCTCCTTCCTCGACATGTCCAACATTGATGCCCCAAGTCTGCAATGTGCCCAGGTCTTGCGCACCCTTGCCCCACCAGATCGAGTACGGATGTGTCCAGATGGGTGCGTTCTGCCCTCCAAGAAACGCATTCGCGTAGAAGCTATTTGTATGCAATGTCCGCAGATCGTTATCTTCAATACCCTGCCGTGGTACAGGGTGGTGATTGCTAATCGGTATTTGCGGCAGGATATCGTCGGCTTGGATTGGCGTGAATATGTTGTCTAGTGGTATTCCATCGCTCAACGCTTCTACGGTCGTTCCATAGCCGAACGAGCTGAAAATGTCGCGACGATGTTGGCGCCATGTGCGCGGTGCCTTTGAAGTGTCGGCCGTACCGCTTGAGGTGGTCGAGAGGCCAGAGTCTCGTCTTCTCGATTGCTTGATGCCCATCAGTTTGTTGCGCTCAAGCGATTGCGCTGTAAGTATAGTGTAATGATGACAGGGTGAATAGGGATGGAGCAGCTATAGGTAGAGTGAATGCGCATGGCGGTAAGGTAGTGTAACAGTGTCTAATATTTTTCGAGTCTGCGCATTGCGAAATTGACTCAGGCGGTCGGGGAAGGTGCAGGTGGCAGGTTTGTTTGAGCAAGCGGAGCGAAGTGCGACGCACCGAAGACGACGTCGTGGCGAAGCGAGTTCACTGCGGACCTCTGAGCGCAGCTCAATGCCAGGAAATATCGTGAATGAGACAGCGATTGGGAAGTGATGTTGAAAGAGAGGGTGCAGAATCGTTCTTACCTGCTCCAGGCTCAACGCGAGAAGGCACGCTTCATCAGCAGATACACCACCGAAAGACCCGTGCTTATGACCATTCCCAGCTCTCATACGGCAACAAGAGTGCTGAGATTCCAGCGGATGGTTCGCCAACGACACAGCAAGATATGCACCGACAGCATTCATAATACCGAAGAAAAACAGTACGCCTATCAGGTCCACACGAGTCATGATGGACGATTGAAAGCAGCACGTCTTCTCCTTGCTTTTCTGACGGCCTACGTGTAATTGATGTGTAGATCACTTGCCTACTGGTGGCGAGGCCGGTAAGTTCGAGTCGTGAGAAGGCCGCGAACTCATCTCGGGCGCGGGCTTCTTGTAGCGGTTCAGCAGTGGTACACAGACGCTTTAGTTGTCATATACTGATGCGCTGATTAGATGTGGAACGAGGATTACATGATGTACGTACCTGATGGCTCGTAGCAGGTTGCATCCGCGGTCCAGATCTGTCTTCTGCTCCGAATACGCGTGTTACACAAATGGGCGATTTTGGATCGTCAGTCGTGCAGAGTCACAGAATCCGGGGTCGACGAGCCAGTGCCACCTCGGCTTGAGAAACAAAAGTCTTTCATTCGAGCATTTGCTGCTTTGGATATATGCAATACATCGTGTACTTTTTGTCCAACACCCAAACACCTGTGCAATGCACTTGACGTTTCCCCTCTTAAGGATCGACACCCTATTGATCCCGGAAGACTGCTCAAGCACCTAGATAAGCGGTTTCCGCATGGGCGCAATGACACCCCCTTTAACGAGCACCCTCGGCAACACTGCATCCTGGTGACTCTTCTTCGTCGTCCACTCCCTGCCTTTCGGCAACCTAAGACTCCTCTCATACTGCTCTCTGCTCTCGAACGGGAACGGCAGCTGCCCAGCCAAGTACTTCTTGTTGCTCTTGATTGTCTTCTCGTTGATGATGACGCGGTCGAGTTTCTTGTCCTTGCGCTTATTCGCATCGACACCGGGCGTTTGTGTGACGGTCTTCCACCCGCGGTTTCTGCGTTTCTCAGCGCGTGACATGCCGTCACCGGCCCACGAGCCCCAGCCGGGCAGGAAATCGGTGGTCTCCTTTGCAGCTTCGTCTTTCGTGATGTCTTCCTTTTCGAGGCGGAAGTCGGCTTCGACGTTGTCACCCGCGAAGCCCTTTGCTGTGAGCGCATGGTTGCGGGATAGCTGTGTCAGGTCGAGATCATCGCCTTCGTCGGAGAGGTGCTCGTTGTCTGAGTCCTGACCGCCAAGAACGGTGGCCCAACCATCGTCGTCGGCGGCGGTCACGCGTTGTTGTAGGAAGTCGTCCACTGTTTCCTTGGGTGCGACGGCCTTGGAAGATGACGGCGCGGGCGCGGCTTCGTCGTCAGAGGCGAACGATGTGAAGGGGAGAAGGTCATTTTCTGCTGGAGCGTCCTTTTTGCTCTTCTTTGCCTTCGCAGCCTTGGCGAGGAAAGGGTTTGGTGCGTCAGTCTCGGGCTCAGCGGGAGCATTTGACGATCCATTCCTCTGTACCTTACGTGTTCCGTTCGATAGACCTGTCGAGAAAGGGTTCTTAGGCTTGTCGTTCGCGCGAGCCCCATGCGACAGCCCGTTTGGAGATGTTTCCTCGCCCTCCTCGTCCGAGGCGGCGCGCTCTTCAAACTCGCTGCCCTTGACGGGGATGGCTGTCTTGACCAGCTTTCCCGGCCCATACTTGCGGCGACCGACGCGTGTAGCGTTCTCACCAACTTCATCTTCGCTGTTCTCGCCAGCGAGCTCGCGGCGCATGGCTTCAATCGCCTCGTTGTTTTCAGCACGCTTGGCAGCTTCAGCTTTCTGCATGAACGCCATTTGGCCCAGCTTTGAGCCCTTCTCGGAGAAGGGGTTCTCCAGCTGTTCGAGTTGCCGCTGCAGAAGCTCATCTTCATCCGCGTCAGTGTCCTCTTCGCTCTCGTTGTCGTCGCTGGGTACGTCAGAGTCCTCATCGTCGGAGTCGAGAACCTGCTTGCCCTCGATACGACGCCGCAGCTCCTCATTCCGCTTTGCCATCTCCGTGACACCGGCAAGGGCATCCTGATCCCAGGCCGCACGCCCAGTGGCCTTGATACCCTTGGCCCATTTGCCCTCACGATGCTTGGCGCCCATGCGTTCTTCTGCTCGGCGACGGTCGTTGTGCTCGCGCTCCTCTTCCGAGAGGTCGACTCCATCGGCCTTGAGCTGCTCTCGCTCCTTCTCGAGCAGTCTCTCGCGCTCTTTACGATGCACGCGACGATAAGCCTTGCTCTTGATCTTCTTGACACGCTTGGCGCGGACTTCTTCGCGGAAGAGAAGTTCGCGCTCCATTCGCAGTTGGGCGCGGCGCCTTTCTACTTCTTCAATGGGTAGCTTGTTGGTCTGCAGGATCTCCCACTTTTGAATCTGCTCTTCGTCGTCCTTACCATTAGACAAGCCACTCTGTTGGAGGATGGACTGGATAGTGCTCTCGAGATCGTTTGCGGGCGCGGCTGTAGTAGTGGGCAGCAAGCGGTCTTCACCCATGGCCTTACCAGAGTCCTTGTGCTGCAGGGGGAAGGAGAGATGCTCGGCGCGGCGGTTCTGCTTGATGGTGTCGGTCCAGCGGTCAAGGGTCTCGTTGGCTTTGGCATTGGCTGCAGCGCGGTCAAGCTTGTCCTGCTGACGTTTCGGTAGAGGTGCCTCCAGCTTTCGCGCAATGTCATTCCTCTTCGAGTTTTTGTCGTCGCGGAGTAGCTTTAGCGCCTTCTTCTTCTCTTCGTCGCCAGCCTTGGGCTTCAGGCTCAACAAGTCAACCTTCCGGGACACACCAAACTCGTCGGGCGCAGCGGACTCGTGGACCTCGACTCTCTTGCCGCGTGACTTCTCCTCGTCCCCCGTGGCAAGCGACGAGATCAGATCTTTGAGCTGTGCTTGTCGATCCTCCTCGTCCTCGTCGTCGTCACTGGACAGGTCACTCGCGCCGTCCCTGGCCACATCCTCGCCCTCACTCGGCTCCTCGCTGTCACTCTCATACCCACCCTTCATCTTCTTCTTCTTTGCCTTCTCCTCCCTCTCCTCCCGTTCCTCTTCCTCGTACTGATCCAGCGCAGTGGCAAGATCAATGCCCTCGTCGCCAAAATCATCATCCTCCTCTTCCTCCTCCTCAGACTCATCCATATCTACATCCCCCTCGTCCACCACCTTGCCCTTTTTCACCCTCAGGCTCTTCCCGCGCGTACTACTCCCGCGGAAACTGTACCCCTCGAACCGCTCCTCATCGCTCTCGCCAAACGCCTCGTCAGAATCGATATCCTCGTCGTCATCCTCGTCTACATGTCCCATGGTCCACGTATTCCCCTCGCTGTCAGAGCCCTCATCGTAGCTCTCGTCTCCGCGACGCTTGGCCTTTTTCCTGTGGGCGCTCTGCTCGTCTTCGTCCTCGTCGTCAGAGGGCTCGTCGTCACGCGCCCGTTTCTTGTGAAAACTTGGATCGAGCTCGCCGAGGCGGTTTGCGCGGACTTTGATCTTCTCCGGGTTGTCGAACTGTGCGATTGCGAAGGCATTCAGCGCTCGCTTTGAGGCTTTCTTGGTGTTGCGCTCGCCTGCGGGGCGGCATTTCGGCTTTGCGCTGCCGCTGCTGGGGAGAGAGCTGCGGGATATCCGGGGCGGCATGTTGTATGTTGGGTTGGGTGTGGCGTGGTGAGTTTGTTCGTCAGGCAGGTGCGATCTAGGGCGAACTTTTGTCTTGGCACGACTTTTTTTGGGGTAGAAAAAAACGGCGGGGACGTGCGCCTGCCGCCGGAGGTCCGCATGGCGGCATCACCACCGAGCGCATCGCGAACTGTGGATTGCAGATTGTTGACTCTGCGCCATCCATTGCTCTGATCGCTCCCTCCCAGTCGACGTGCTCCGTGTCGTCATCATTTCACCTTCGCGCGATCCACATACCCGCACGCCATGTTCAAGCCCACACCCGCCCTCCAGGGCACATTACGGCGGCTGCCGCTCAGCACCAAGCAGGCTGGGAAAGAATACTACAAGGGCAACCGCGTGGGGTCGATGGGCACAATCAACCGCTACGGAAACTTCACGCCGGACTGGAACAAGATCCGGACGTACGTGTTTCCGGTGCAGGGGGTGAAGAACGCTGAGGTAGGCGAGCACCGAGCGCAGCTGACGCCTTCTCGGAGAGCTGCGCTTTGACAGAATCGAACGAGGCGAGGGTTGAAGCTGACGTGCTTACAGTTGACACCCTTTGTCGCCGAAACAGTGCAGAAGACGCGCACCACCGATTCGGGCCAGCCCGAGGTGTATTCCAAACGCTTCACCGGCGAGGACTACCTGCGCGCGTGGAAATTGGCGGGCGGACACGATGTTGTGTATGAGGAGGAGGCGAGCAATTCGCGGACGAAAATGCCGGCGCCGTTCGAGGAGAGGAGGGCTTCGTAGGTCCCAAGAGCGAGGAGCTGGGAGAGATAGCTACACGGAACACGAGCTGTGAGCGACGATGTTGCAGTTCTAGAGAAGAAGCAAGATGAAGAGCGAGCTCTGAGAGTCACACAGTTGACCTAAGAGAGCACTACGAAGGCTTCTTGTGTTATGTATACATATTGTATTGTACATTCTAGGGTATCATGTACCACCTACCATCCCCAACGCCTCCTGCCACCCTTCTACTTCAGCCTCTTGACAGCAAAGAAGTAATTCCCCCAATCCTCACCACCGCGCACCTCCTTCCACCCCAGCCCCGGCACATACATAACGCCGAGACTCCTCACACTCGCCCCATCCCACCCCGGCTCTTTCGCAAAATACCCCCGCAGCTCATCCTCATTGACATACTTACTCCACTCGTGCGTCCCCTTGGGCACAATCCCCAGCACATCCTCAGCCATGACGTTAGTAACGAGCCAGCTCGTCCACGTCCGCGCAATGGTGCTCATAACCAGCCACCCACCAGGCTTGACATGCGGGAGCAGCTTCTCGATAAACGGCCCAGGCGCGTTGACATGCTCCAGCACCTCGAACAAACTCACGATATCGAACCCCTCCTCTGGCGTCGCCGGCACGGGCAGGTCCTCAATCGACGTATTCACGTACGTCAGCCGCCCGGGCTGCATGAGCAGAGGGTCGCGCCGCTTATGCGCCTCGGCGATCTTGAGCACGCCGGGGGTAGGGTCGATGGCCGTGACGCTGTGCGTGTCCGGGAGGCGCGCCGCTGACTCAGCAAAGATGCCGCCGCCGCACCCGATGTCGAGGTATTTGAGCTTCTGGCCGGGGACGACGGTGTCGTTGAAGCGGCACGAGGCGATGAAGTCGTGGCGCAGCGGGTTCATGAGGTGGAGGAGGCGAGAGGAGCCGTGGGGATCCCACCATGAGGACGCGAGAGCGTTGAAGTGCGATACTTCTGTTGGGTCGACCGTCGATGGGTTGTGCCGGCGTGGCGGCGTGCTTGTGAAGGCGCGTACTGCTGGGGAAGATATTCGGCATGTGTGGGAGGTGGGTGATAGTTGTGATCGTGTGGTTTGGCGTGCATAGTGCTGGAATGAGCGCACTGCGCGGATTGAAGCTTGTGGCCGCATCGTCGCTGTTGCAGTGGAATTCTTGTGAATCGAGGTCGTGATGTAGTCGACCACTTGATGTCACTCTAGAAAATCTGCGCACAGACCAGTCGTTCCTTCCACCTCGGGGCATCCTTCCCTTGTCCATGTCCACGACCAGCAGGTTTCTTACTCCCGGATGTAGCACACATTTCAACAGCCATGTTTGCGGTGTGAGAAATGAGAAACAGAGATATCTATTTGTCTTGTTTGAGGATTAATTGATTGATCGAATTGATCAACGTCCTATGTCTGACCTCCCTCAGGGTACTATGGATGCGACGTGCTCTGGACGTACTTTGCGGGTCTATCTAGAGAAGGCGGTGTTCATCGTCCAGTAAGCTGAGACTGGGGACAGTTCTCGGTCAAGTGGGCTCTTTCCGCCGCTTGAATTGAGCGCCGCCCCTTGTCTGGAGATATCGGCTGAACGAGACATCCTTACCGAGGAAACAGCGCGGATTCTTCCTGGTGTATCGTCGTTCCAGCGAGAGTACGGGCTATTTTAATACTGCTTCGAGAATTATCAGAGCCATAAGACACGGGTACCTGACTTGGAGCATGAGTCGCTTCGTATTCGATATTCTGTGCCAACGATGGCTTCCTGGGTCTTTTCAAGTAAGGAGAAGACTGGTGTAACTCGCCATCGAGAACGGAGGGAGACTGGGAGCGAGTCTAAATTGCGATAAGCATCTAGAGGCACAAAACATGGTTGGTAAGCCCCTAAGCCACACTGCAGCTTTCTCGGCTCTATGCCCCAATGCTCAGTGGCTTCTTTCGGCCTCGGCATTGCGAATGGTGAGAAGATGTCGGATTGAAGGTCTCGCGCCCCACGTCACATTCCACGCCGCTCCTAACAGACAGGTAGAAAGTGTCAATCGCATTGCATGACCCATTGACATGGGTCTGCTCCATGACATCATCACTGTTTAGCACTCTTACGTATAGGCTGACGGCGATGTTCTGAGCTTATCTATTTGATTCGCAGCGCTAGACTTGTAGTATCACACTGCCAGGCCAGGAACGCTGGCTTACACTTGGAAAGGTCAATCGCAGACTTCCTCTTACCATCCGCGACGATTGGAAGCTACAAGTTGGATGCAACCGCCATCTCCCCTCCGTGTCTGACCAGCGCCGCTTGTTCCCCTCAGCTTCAATATGATGAAGCCCTTCAGTTGCACCTAAGCTTCCTCATCGGAGGCGACAAAGCCCCTCGCAAATCGGCCAGGCTTCCAGATGGAGAAAGACACTGCAGAGGTCAGCTCCTTTAAACCCACATCACAGTAGGGTAACACGAACCAGATCCACAGCCACCGGCGCTGCTGACCTTGACGGTGCATCCGTTGAGCAGCTCGCCCTTGATGGTGCATGCGCCATGAGACCAGTTGACGAACTGGCGTGCGCCTCCGTGGTCCTTTGGCTCAGACTTCTGCACGTGGAAGTCTCCGACGGCAGAGGAGTGCGCGGTGAGAAAGCATCCTTGGATACCTAGTAGATGTGAGTTTCGGTCTGCAGGAGCGAAGGCGAAGGTCGTTACCAGAGCCGAGGGCTGCAACAGCGAGGATGATGGAGGCCTTCATGATGGTCGATGTAGTCTGTGGTGTCTGGGTTGAGACTTGTGTGTGTTCAACTTGCAGCTTCTAGTCTGGCTTTTATAGTCAATCATCGACGGCGCCTTCCGACCGCAGTACACGACCGCAGTGCGCTTCGGTTCTGATTGTTGTGCTATGTTTAACGAAAGATCTACCCCAATGCAGAGTGCTGATAAGCTGTTGTATTTAGCCGCCAAGCATAGATTTGACAGACCAGGGGGAAGCATGAGGTTTCCAAGCTTCTATAAGCCTTCAGTTGACACCCGCCACACTTCATTGGTCTTGAAGTGGTAATTCGGGATCATTTCTTGCGAACTATCTGAATCTCGAAATTAAAGACTTAATTCGATACCGGATATTTGCTAAGCTGTTGAGACTTACGTCACATCAAGCCCTCACGTATCGCCCTCGGTCGAGTAAGCTCCGTTCTGCGGGGATGATCTGAAGTTAAGATTGGCGATGATCGAGTAAACTGATCTCACGTGGGCATATGCAACACTAGTGATGAAACCATGTTCGGATAGATGGGGCGCCACGGGGCATCACCTTCCATTTAACCGCTTGCAGTTACTAACAAATACGAAGAGCAACGGCATGGAACCAAAGCCCTGCATGTAATATGCTAAGATCTGCAAGAAGGCTCTTATGTTGTATCGCTAACAAAATGACATGCATTATGTAGGGAAGTACTACTACTAACTCAACGAATCCGCGCTCGCTTTCGGTATCAAGAAACTTCATATTGACATATTCAAGCTTTGCAATACCCAGCACAGATGCAATCCCTGTAGGCCGCATACAACAACACGCCAAAACTCTGAGCTTCGGGGCTGGTCTGACCGTATGGCGCATTCTCCCCGTACTTATACGGGTTGATAATAGGCGCCATTACACCATTGGACCCGACTGCCTTGACCACGGAGCCTCGTCTAGCATCAGCCCAGCTCAGATACTGACTTTGAGCGAAGTTTTCGGGAGACAGCACCGCAAGCCGATAGATGTTTGCTGCAATCATTGCGGTGCCCGCTGCTTCAGGAAATGAAGAAACTGTTCTGATATAGTTCCGAAGTAGGCCAGTGCGGCTATCTGGCCCAACTTTGATGGCACCATCGATAATCTCTTTGGCATACTGGGTGAGTGTTTGTTGTTCCTTCGCCCAGCTCGCACTGGTCGGCCAGTATTTGATTGTGCCCAAAACTCGAGCAATACCACCAAGCGTCCAGCCGTTACCGGTACTCCAAGCACCAGCATCTGTACGCGAGCCTGCAATATGACGCCAGAGTCCCGTAGATTTATCTTGAAGCACATCTCGATACAACGTAATCTGATTTACTGCCTCGCGGAGCAGGGTCTGATTGCGTGTTGCCACGCCTTGATAGGCAAGCGTAGGCGGCACCATGTAGATGAAGTCTGACCAGAGCATGACAGCATCATAACGGTGGCTGATTGCTTTGTTCGAGTAGCGGGGCACGGTGTTGAGCAGTTCATTGACTTGGCGGGTTGCTGCGGCTGTATAGATGGAGGAGTCGGATTGACCGAGGAGGATTGCAGAGACACCTAGAGATGCTGGGTCGCCGGCACTCACTGTTCAGAATTAGTATGAATCATGTTACTGGCACTTGACAAAGTACCTCCAGCTGCGGTCAAGGTATTCCCACTGGTTTTAATCCATCGCTTGGCATATGTTGTACCAGCTGTAGCTTGCTTTGGAATGCTGCCGCCCGGGAAAGCAGTATCGCTAAATACGGAGACTGTTGGATCTTGCAGTTCCAGTAGGGCTTGAGCCTGAGTGCCCCACTCCCAATTACTCTTCGCGACTGAGGTCGCCAGATCTGAAACCTGGTTGACGTTGTAGCCGATGTCGATGTTCCGAGTACAAACGGTTGCACCAGACACAGCGAGAGTAAAACAGACCGACGAGAGGAGCGCCGATATGGACAGCATCTTGGCTCAAAAATGTCCGTAGCGGTTCGCTGTTCGGGTAGCAGAACATGAGAGTATAAGCGGGGTGTGTAGAACAAAGGTAGCTACTGGATGTTCAAGAGCTTCATATATCCATATCATCTGGTATTCACCGGATCAAGGGAAGGACTACTGAAGAGACCGAGTCTCAGGACTGATGTGCCAAATTATCTGTCGGTGACAATGGCATTCTGGGGATTTAGCCTGCATGTATGACAGCGCTATGTGAAGTTTAATGAACAGTGTCGCATCAATGGAGAACAAACTCCGTGTCGCCAGATTTGGTAATGTCTGAGTTCAACACGATAGAGAAACCGAGATGAAGCGTGGTTCGGATTAAGCAAGGACGACCTGGCCTAGGGCATTATCCGGTCAGCCAATCAAGGCCCACCAGATGAGCAAAGCCGTGCCCGCCAGCTTCTGATTGGCAACTAAGTATGTCGACGGAGCTTTTTAGATAGTCACATTGGATGCAATTTATTAACGTATCACGCCTACAGCATAATGCGAACAATGTGTCCTGGGATAAGATTGTTTAGGTTTCCGCAGAGACCCGGAGCAGAGATTGTGAGATTGTCGACTGAGGCAGTTGATCGAGCACACCGACTAACAACATGCTTTGATGAGTTTAACATGGTCGGATGCATAAGTTGTAAGTAGGGAATCCCAAGAAGATAGTATAAATCGTTGTATTGTTCTAGCACTATCGTATCTAGACCCTTGTGCGGCGCTTTTGGACTCGCGGTTTGGGTTCACGACAGCACTCAGACCGCAGCGACTTACTCTTGAGATTCGACTGCGCTCCGCTTGACCGAACACGATATCTTTTCCAATCTGAACTGCCTCACCGATCTTGGCGGACAGAGAGGGCAATCGACCTTGCCTAATGCGAATCAAATAGTGGAGCGCTTTCTGTCGCATGAACCTGCAGTAGCCTCCGCAACTCTTATTACGTCTCTCTATTCCTTTGCGACATCACTGTGACCAAGTAGGTAAAAGCGACTGATTTACTCGTGCCCCTGCGGTCGGCCATATTACAATAGTGAGATTGGAGATCTTCTGAACGTGGAAACCTTGTCGTGCACGAAACGACCTCGCACGGAAAACTCTCCATCTTCTTGTGCAGTGTCGTAGGTGTCTATTGAATCGTCTGGGTCGAATCAATCATGTGACGCATATGGAGGGCTCATATGGACGAGGTAATGATCTGACAACAGGCTCAGACTAATGTCCGCAACGTCCGACTTTTTTGATAGAAATGACAAGGTCGGGCCCGCTCTGACTTCACCACTTCCAGTCGCTTTAACACGGAAAAAACATTTCAACGACTCGAAAAAATACGTAGTATTAATCACAAACCTGGCTATAGATACGGACGTTTTAATGTGCGGTACGATCTGTAGCCCCAGAACGAGACGACTTCTTTCACCTCCCGAAGACCGCCACCAGGTCGCAACCACAGGCTGATCACTCGCAAGCGCACCTGCAGCAGACATAGAGGTTGGTATCTCACTCTCTGTAATTAAAGTAAGTCATCAGTGTAACAGTAACTTTTCCTCTAACAGGAGGGCAGGATCGTGATATAGGGCTGATTTATGAGGCTGCTTGTACCAATCTTTTCATCTTCCAATGCAGAGTCAAGGGAATTTGCAGTCTGTAATGCATTATCACAAAGCTGCATCGAACGCCTATCATAGTCCTCAATGTACCTTCAGAAGCCCCTTCCAAGTGTCCGTTGATAGAACCCGTCACCCGACACCTTTCTTTACAACGTCAGGCGCCAGGCGCGCTAGGAATTTGGCGACCATGAGCCTCAACGTCGAGCGTGACGGTGTGCAATCATAGACAATGTAAATGCTCTCGCAATGGCATCCCTACGTGTTACATGGTTTAAATTACTCCAGTGTGCCCCTTTACTTCCCGGTGATAATTGCCAAACCTTAAAAACCTTGCATTCAGTGCTTTCAGCGTCAATAACAACCAACGTCATTTGGCGAATAGCTTGGATTATCAGCCAGACGTAACATAATCTGAATCGTCGTTTTCCGTACCAGAAAGTTCGAAAATCCAGTCCTATAGGATGGATTGCGTGTATTTATCGTCTCTTCACAGTCCTGTAGCTAGCCTCTGACGATACACCCTGAAATCCAGTTACAATGCATCTCGATTCCCTTCCATCCTGACGCTAGGGATTGCTGTTGCGGTGCAAGTCGGTCCTACATAGACCTTGATCGTCACTCCTGTGACTATTCTTGACTAGCACGTCTCAGAGCATGTATATATCGACGCCTCCTAGCTAGCAAGTAACGCAAGCGCAGTTTTCCATCATTTTTAGCAGTTACTCACGCCGCAACAGTTATAAGCCTAGAAACCTTTAGTTAATTGCTGCGTTTTACCTGTTTACATACAGCCTGCACAACTGGATGTTGACCGTACTGTCAAGATAGCTGACAGCTAATTGACATAACCTGACCTGACTGTTGAGCGTTAAAGAGCTACACCTGTAGAGGGCATAATAAGTGCTTATAAGCAGGACTAGCTAGTGACAAAGACGTTAGTTATACTTAGCAAGCCTAATAACTAGGAGAAATAGCTGTTTGTTAGAAAGGACATAGCAGATAGAGATAGCTTGTGGCTGTATGTTAACCTAGGGCTGTTAATAGAGGAGCTGAAGAAACTACAAGATAAGAAGCTATAGGAGAAACCTCTATAGAAGTTGAAGAAGATATAAGTATCTAAGGAAGAGTAGGATAACATTAATATTAAGGATCTAACTGCTAAAGAGATATCTGTCTACAACGTGTAGGCAAGGAAGTATAAGCGTAACAAGGCAAGATAGCTATAGAAAGAGAAGGCCTTAAGGAGCTTTAATTCTAAGATTGCTAGGATAATTAATATCAGGCATCTAGACCTTATTACTAACTGCTTAGACCTGTATAGTCAACTGACAATGCTTAAGAAGTACCTCTGTCCATCAGTAGGTGAGCAAAACTACTAGCTATGCAGCTGCTACAGAACTGTGTGTATAAGACTAAGGAAAGCAAATCTGGATGCCTGGCTTAATAAGAATGTGACTATTACCAGACTTATAAAAGACGCTAAGATGTTAGAAGTTGATAACAATTAATTATAAGAGGATTTTATACTATTAATCAGAGGTCTTAACAACAGCTGGGCAGCTACACAGCTGCAGGAGCTTGTCAAAAAGCACTAGAAAGGAGAGCAGTACACGTCAACTGCTGATCTTGTGGCCGAATTTCGGTCATACTATCGACGCACGCGTCTAATTGCTTCATCTATAAGCATATTTGCTACACTAGGTGTAGCAGGCAACATAAATAGGCTGACAGCCTTAAGAGGATCTACGTAACGCGTAATCTGCCTATGTGGAGAGAGTCACATGTTTAAGGACTGCCTCTACGTCAACGTCAGCCTGCGGCAGCCTAATTAGCAGCCAGATAAGGCAGTAGAGAAGAAGTTCAAGGATCTGCGTAAAGCAGATAATCCCACAGCTAGAGCGCTAAGGCGGACTGAAGACTAGCTAAGATAGGAAGGCAAGCTGTTAAGTAGTGTTAAGAAACAGTCTTTAATTAGCATAGACAATGGTCAGCCAGTCCGAAGCACGACACACTGCAACGCTATGCTGCAGACTACAGCTGTAGCTGACAAGGCTTAGCCGCCACTGCTCACAAGGTGGATACTAGATCCAGGTTCAAACTGTCACGTTATAAATATAAGAGGATTAAACTAGACTACTGTTAAGAAGGGAGAGGCTATAAACTATGTCTAGGCAGGAGGAGTACTAGCTTAGATAGAAGAGTAGGGTAAGGTTATACTCAGCGTCAGGACGCTAATAGGCCAGAGTCAGATAAAGCTGACATACGTGGCCTATATCCCTAGCTTCTTTACAAGCGTTGTTGGATTGTCACGCAGCAGGCCTCTAGGAGTTTACTTTAACTTAGGCTGTGACTGCCTATATTAAGGCAAGCCGTTAAATGTGATATGCCTGCTGCAGTATAAGGACAGGCACTGGTTAATTAACAACAAGAAGGAACAGGCACTGCTGCTAGCTCTGCTGTTAGTATACGCAACATGCTATGCTGTTCCTAAGCCGTCGCGCGACGACAGAAAGCCACTAGCAGTCAGCCTAGCAGAGGCTCACAGTCTGTTTGGCCACATCAGCCAGAGAGCAGTTGCTCAGCTCAACAGCCAGGTAGATGGTGTCAAAGTTAGTGAGCAGACCAAGGCACCTCAGTTGACAGAGTGCGAGACCTGTGTACAGTTGAAGCTACATAAGCTTGTGAGCAGACAGCCACCACGAGAGCCAGCTGAGCGCCTGTTCTACAGGATAGGCGTTAATCTAGTGCAGCTGCGTGAAAGGACAGAGCGCTGCTACAATAGAGACCTATGGATGTTTTATGCAGTCAACTAGTACAGTCGCTGGCACAAAGCCTGCTGCCTGCTAGATAAGAGCTCTGTGACGCTTAAGCGTACAGCTTAACGTTTGCTAGCAAAGATTAAACGTTAGTATCACGCTAATGTGTTAGTAGTAAGGCTTAATAGCAATTGCAGCTATAGTAAGATGCTTTAGATGTTTAGAGAACTTAGCATTGTAGTAGAGCCTTGAGCAGAGTACACAGAAGAGCAGAACGGCCTGACAGAGTAAGCAGGCAGCACTATAGTCACGAGGGGACAAGCTATCAGGATAGGCAGAGAATTGCCTATGGAGCTGTCCAACAAGTGCTGCATAGCAGCTGTATATCTGCTTAATCGTACACCGACAGAGGCACTAGCCTGGAAGACGCCCTACGAGATTGTACACGGATGCAAGCCAACGGTAGCTCATCTAGCAGCTATTGGAGCACGAGCGTACGTGTTAAATACTAAGCTGATGCGTGGAGAGAAGCTAGCATCAAGAACGCTAGTAGGCCAGCTAGTAGGCTATGACTCTACGAACATCTATCGAGTGTGGATGCCTACACTGCAGCGCGTGGTAAGAACGCGAGATGTAGTATTCCTGCCGTCTGAGAGCAGGACTGAGGAGGTCTATCCTAGCCGTCAGAGGCTGCGTGAGATAGTGGCTATCGTTGATATCCCAGAGACTCAAGACGATGAACAAGAGACGGAACAGGCTCTGCGTGACAACAATGACATGTATGGAAGACAGTCAGATGCAGAACAATCTGAACAGCAGCTCCATAATGAGGCTGTGAGAGAGCAGCAGCCAGACAAGGAAAATACGGCAAGGTGGCTGCCAACGCCAGAGAGCACACCTGAACCAAACGAGCAGTCAGTAAGCAGTCAGGAGGCTGTTAAGCTGCCTTGAGGCTGGCAGACTATAGGACCTGACGCAGATGCTCCTAATCAACAATCAAACAACGCACTAAGGCGAGAAGAGATTAGCAGCCAGATTGACGCGTCAAATGTGCTGACGACACGGAGGCAGCGACGTACGCTAGGGACGTACTATACAGCATTTGCCTTAGCTGTCAACCCAGCAGAGTCTCAGAAATTTCTCAGAGAGGAGTCAGTCACACAACTACACAGAGACAAGCTTCTACTGCCTCCACAACGTTAGAGAGACCTAGACAAGCATCCATTTGGACATAAGTTTAAGGATGCAGCACGTTTAGAGTTCACTAGCTGTAAGGATAAAGGCTGCTTTGCAGCTACAGCAGTAACAGCAGCTACAGCAGCTGAGGCACAGATACTCCCTCTGAAGTGGGTGTTCACGTACAAATTTGACAAAGACGGCTATCTGTACAAGTATAAGGCAAGGCTAGTAGTTAGGGGAGACCTCCAGGATGACTGGGGAGACACATATGCTGCGACGCTAGCAGCAAGGGTGTTCCGACTGCTGATGGCGATAGCTGCTGCGTTTGGCCTGCGTACATATCAGTACGACGTGCTAAACGCCTTCCTAAACGCACCTCTTAAGCAGCTAGTCTACGTACGTACACCAGAGCTATTCGTGAAGCAGATGGGAGAGCTACTAGAGCCAAAGAGAGCCCTATATGGCCTGAAGGACGCGCCGCTACTCTGGTACAGGCATCTTAGGGAGACGCTGATAAGGCTAGGCCTGAGACTAGTACAGGACGTGCCCTGTCTGTTTACTAGTAATTAGCTAATTATGTTCTTCTACGTGGACGATATTGTTGTTCTTATGCACCTATAATTCCTTAGCTATCACAGTAGTTTTAAGAAGCAGCTTTAGGAGGCCTATAGCGTGAGGTGCCTAGGAGAGCTGAAGTAGTTCCTAGGTGTACGGATAGTAAGAGACTGGACAGCAGGAGCTATATGGCTAGTCTAGGACTTGTTTATTGACAAAGTATCAGCCAAATTTGACTTGGCTCAGACATTAGGGAGGTACCCAGCAGTACTGTTGACTGACAGCTATCTGTTGCTAAGTTTTGAAGAAGCGAGCGTTGAACGCACACAGCTGTACTAGCAGCTAGTAGGCTTACTAGCCTATATCTTAACCTTTATAAGGCCTAACGTATCACAAGCACACTCTGTTCTAGCAAGGCATCTGCAGAACCCTGGACAGAAGCACGTAGCAGCAGCTAAGCACGTCTAGAGATATCTAATTAGCACTAAGTACCTAGCCATTAAAGCGTGCAGCAGAGCAAGGAATAACACTACATATATTAGCTAAGATGATAATCTGCCGCCATTCTATAGAGCGTCTGACGCAGCGTTTGCTGACGATAAGGAGTCAAGGCAGAACTTATACGGATATCTATTCAAGATGTACAGAATGTGTGTTAACTAGAAGGCTACACGACAACAGTCAGTCACAAAGTCAACTACAGAGGCAGAGCTTATAGCTCTCTCTGTGGCTGGAGGAGAGATGCAGTGGTGGAATCGTGTGTTTAAACACATTAAGTACAGTCTAGAAGTAAGGCCGGTCATCTACTGTGACAACAAGCAGACAGTATCTTAAAGCAGGACGACAGGTTACACACGAAGCTACGTCACGTGGATACTTATCAGATGTGGCTAAGACAGGAGGTGCAGCATAAGCGTCTACATGTAGTCTGGTGTCTGACTGCAGACATGCTAGGAGACGGACTTACTAAGACTCTAGTCAGACAGAAGCATAGCAGATTTGTTGCACAGCTAGGCCTAGAGAGTGTGGAGCGCTACATTGTAGAGCGTCTATAAGATGCTAATGTACTAGACCTAGCAGGACTTATAGGATAGTACTAACTAGTACAATATTTAGCTTTGTTACTTACGCTAGCTAGGGGGGTGTGTTGTAGTGCAAGTCAGTCCTACATAGACCTTAATCGTCACTCCTATGACTATTCTGGACTAGCACGTCTCAGAGCATGTATATATCGACGCCTCCTAGCTAGCAAGTAACGCAAGCGCAGTTTTCCATCATTTTCAGCAGCTACTCACGCCGCGACAAATACTTTAAGACGTTGCTATACTACTTTATAGGTTATAGTTAACTCTCCTAGCATTAGTTCTCTATTAGCTACTTATAAAGGGTATATTTCCTCCTTTCTTTGCTTCTGCAAGCCTACTTGCGTAATAGCGGATTAAGACACGTAGTTACTTTGTGCTCCTAAGTCTAATAATACTATTATCCTAGTGCCTTCTAGCATAACAGGGAATCTAATAAGGGAATAGGTTTTATTAGAATCCTAATATTAATTCTAGGAGCCCTAGATGTTGTTAAGGGAACGCTCTTATCCTGTTTCCTAGTAGTGTTTACTAGCTATATGTCTAAAAAAGACTTATTATAAGGTAGTAAGCTGCTTAGGTATTTAAGTAATTAGTGTTTCCTATATTTAGGATTTAAACACTTAACCTACTCTTAAAGGTAGCACTCCTAGTCCTGTATATAATGCATGTCTATAATCTCCTCTACGCCTGTAATTCTAGGAAAGTAGAGGTTTGTTTGCTTATCCTAGAGGTGCTTTAGGCAGTAGGTGTCCGCACAATTCTACTAGTAGTCCTTACAACCCTTAGGTTGGCTAGGGAACTACTAGCTGTTTAGCTTAAACTGCAGATAGTTATTGCATGCGTTGTGGTAGCACTGTATTGCTAGGAGTTAAGGGTAATATAGGTTCTAGAGGTCTTAGTGTAGTTATAAGACGTAGTTGTAGTTTAGCGTAGATATTTGTTAGCTAAAGTCAGACTTGCCTATAAGTTGCTGTGTTGCTTAGTTGTCCTCTGTCCACTTTGCGTAATCCTCTGTATCCCATTCCTTGTCAGTCTTCCCTGCGTTAGCTACTTGCTAATTGAACTTGTTAAGTGCTTTAGGGTTACTAAGTAGATACTGTCTAGCCCTTATAACATCCTTGTCTATTAACTAGTTACGCATGTTTCCCATATCCTGCAAGCTTAATAACTAAATAGTAAGGTGTGATATTTCTTCCCTATGCTTAGGAATATTATTAATAATAGTTAGGTTTATTGTTAGTATTTGCAATTCTAGGGAGGCATAAGTCTAGGTTGCTTAGTCGCGCAAGACCAGCGTTTGGAACTCTTATGCCCTGTTGCATATAAGTAAACATTTTCCTTCTTCTAAGTAATGCTTATTATTATGTTAGTAGAAGGGTCTGTAGTATCATTTGCTAACAATAATAATGCCGTCCTAAGTATTGCATTCCACTGCATGGTGCTTACTAGGATCATTATGGATCCACTTAGGGTGCGGGTAAGGCGTTGGTAACTAAACTAGTTTGTTTGTTGCGTCTTTATCAGATTCTTCTACATGCTTGTCTTCTATAAGACGGCCTATGTCTTTAGTAACAATTTCCTATTCTCTACTAGTTTTATTGTTGCTAGTAGTTAGCATATTAAGCTGTTAAACTACTTTATTCTTTATGCGATAATTGCAAGCGTAGTGGCCTGTCTTGCTACAGCTGTAACAAGTTACTACTAACTTGTTTAGTTTGCTACCTTTACTCTACTCTTTCTTATTCTACCTATTAGGTCCCTTATTAAGGTTAAATAGGTCTATAGCAGCTAGCCTGTAGTATCCGCTCTGTGTGTTATTGTGGATGCATTGTCTAGAGTTTAATTAATAACAGCCTCCACACTGTCTGTAGTTAGGAAGGTTGTTATGCTATAGGTTACATAGTGGCAAGCGTTTCTTAGTTAAGAGCACGCGCGCTTGTAGATTATCTTAAAGTTCTTGCTATAATTTATAGAGTCAGATATTAATGTTAATTGCAGTATTAAAAAGGTTATCTAGGCTGTTAATGCTGGCGCTAGTACGCATCAGCTTAGTCTTGACAGCAGGCTTGAGACCTTGTCTGAACATGGTCATCAGCGCAGTGTCATCCCAGTCAGTGTTAGCAGCTAGCTGCTGGAACTCCGCAGCGTAATTAGCAGCTGACTTAGTTTGGCGTACGCGCTGGATCTTGCGTTGTGCAATCGTTAGTTTATTAGAGATACTAAAGACTAGTTTAATTTAGTATAGATAGTATAGATAGTATAGATAGTATAGATAGTATAGATAGAATAATAAAGTCTTTATTCATTACATTCTTTATTTAGTGTAAAATATACTAACTATACTTACAGTGTATAAAATACACCCCTAATACCGTGTAATCTGCAGGCTTTCTTTTGTGTACTTTACACCGCATGTGTGCGGTGTTTTTTTACACCCCCTGGTACCCCAGTGATTGCCGCAAAGGGCGAGCATGGTTGCATCGCTAGTACCTCGTAAGCTGTGCGTCTCGTCTCCATTCTTCGCTTCCTCGATCTGCCCTCCGTTTGCAGTCCCGGCCAACGAACCTTGGTCATGCAGTAACTCTCATCCTCTCGCTGTGGGCATCTTTGGGGGTGCAAAGGTCGTCCGACCAGAAGGTAGCGACTTTCGATCTATCGTAGCTGTCACCTTGCAAAGATCATTGTATAAACAGGTGATACGACATGATGAGCGGGGCACGGTAGCCATCGCGGTACGGCGACTTCCAGCAGCGGTCTTATGGGATTTCAGACCTGACTAAGATTGTAAAAGGTATACTTAGACAAGTAGCTCCGCTTACAATTTAAGTTCCAAAAGGGTTGGAGGCGCTGGGGCTACAACCCATGAGCTCCGGCGGCTGACTGCCGGTAGGGTCCAAATACCTCTTGCCAGACTCCACCCAATCGCTAGACCAACAAGTGACAGTACGCACAACACCCGCATGCTACTGAATAGAGAGGAATCAGATGTATGAATTCGATAATAGATCGATGGGGACAAGGCCCTTACTTATACTTCGGTGATCTTGGGTCATGTGACCCTCCACTTCAATACATGCGAAGCGTGAAATCTTCGGGCTTGATAGCTGCACACATGACGTGACTTTGCGATACACATAGAACAGTACTTCTCCAACATGCTCAAGATTGGTCGAAAGTGCAGATTGGACCAATTTTCTCCGATCTTTTGACAGCATTGTGACAAGTCAGCATGATACGTTACGCCCGCATTGAAGGACTGGGCATCGATACCTCAGTAACGGATGAGCGAAACAAACTGATCAAGTCGGCGTCTACAATACAATCTATAAAGGTGCCGCCTTCAGAGTGAAAGGGTTTGAAAATTTAGCGCAGAAGATGCTCTACGGGCAATTGCTACTTCAGCAGGCTGAGATCTTACCGCAACCACGCATATACGTACTCCCCCGTACCACCTGGCTCTCTTTAGGACCATTGGTTAAAATGTTCCTGTTTCCAATCGAGGATCAATTCCCTCAACAGCTGCATAGCTGTTCCAGGGCCAGCGGGACAATGCTTTGAAGCCAGTCGTAGCAAGCCTCCTTTGATTTGTGACATCTTTCAATGCAGGGACTTGAAGTGTTTGGACCCACGAGCCAGGGTGTAACTCTCCCAGTTATTGCTAAGCTGAGACAGCGAGTTCTCGCACTGGTGGGACGTACCGCGTGAATATACAATTCGAACATACAGAGAGGCAGCTCTTGCAATGAGTGACTCCTTCTGTACGGGTTGCGAGGAATCTTGATAAACACCCTCCACGATATGCGCATGGCACAAAACCCTTCCCAGAGACGAGACCTCTATCTCGAGCGTGTGATTTCATGTTGAGAAGATCCTTGATAGCAAGTCGGCGCTTTCTGATAATATCAGGTGGTCCGCAAGTAATGTCCAGATCTCCTAACTCTTATTGTAGGCTTAGACATTGAGGCGACTCGCGAGGTGTTGCGTTGAAAGAAAATATGTTGTGAGATACAGATCAATTAGTCTTAAAGAAGTACTAAGAGTGCTAAGAGTGCTCAGAGAACGGTAATTCAGCCTTGTTTTACGCCTTCCATCCGTCAATGATGATGTTTTAGGTTTCGTCCCACTGGCTTTGCAATATAATAGAGTTCCGTGAACCACTGGGTCCCCTCCATAAACATCCAGTCTTTCGCTAGTCAGAGCAGAGCTGCTTTTCTATTGTCTCGTCCCTGAACGAAGTAAAAATATCTCATTTTCAGCGTATCCAAGATGCATACAAATATCGATAGACCGTTCAGTCATCGTGGCTCTTGCCTGACTTCAGGTCCTCCGCCGATACAACTACTCCATTCTTGTGGACCCAATCAAAGATTGGCTCAAACTTCTTGCATTTGTGTGTAGCCTGGAAGTCCTCTCTCGCAATACCCGCTCCCTTACCCGTGCTGTCATATAGCAGATACGGTGTAAGGTCCGCATTGCACGTCAGTGCTTGGTGCAGGGTGGAAATGCAGTGGTCAGCATGCTTTCGAGCCACAGCAGGAGAGTTGTATTTGAATAGACTCGGAACAAGCCCTTCAGGGTATTCGTGGACCCAGAGAGCCTGCCGAAGTACATTCAAACAATGGAGATGGTGGAAGACTGGAGAAAGTGTCAGATGACGTTGCACATGCTGTTCTACCACAAAGGGAGTTCATACCCTCGATGCCAGCAATATATCCTTCTTGCCCAGGCGGACCCCCTTTTACGAAGCCTTGCTCTATGCTACGATTGAGTGCTGGGATGCGGTCCTCGGGTACGATGACGGTCGGGACTGATTGATTTAGCATGAAGAATGAAAAGGCGACCAACAGATAACGTACCGTTCACTAGCCGATTCCATCTGTCCTCCAGCTCGATAGTCGGCGCACCGGTCCAGTCGGAGTGCTTCTGTGTGAAGATGCTTTCCCAGTCACGTTCTTCGTATTCGACTGCTGGGAAGAGCGGTGCTAGAGAAAGTGTCTGGTCAGGGGAATCCGTCTGTGATGGATTAAACCGACTTACACCAGATACTGAGCTGCGCGGCGCAGGATCGATCAGATTGTTTATAATTGAGGGTGCTCACGACCATCAAGGTCCCCAAGACGAACATGAACATGGAGATGAGTAAAACCGCCAAGTGAATTCGCGCGGGACCCATCTTCGACTCTGTGGCTCGCGTGGCATGGTCATGTTCGATCATCAGCTTTGCCTCTTCCGCCTCTGTAGAGGATTCAGTGGTTTTGAAAAATTCACGAAGCTTTTCTTTCTGATATTCGAGCATTTTTGATGGTACTTGTGGTGCACTTGGTTTGAGTAGAACAAGTAGAACGAGTCGTAGAGAAGTTCTGAGGGACACGCTGGGCATGGAGAGGGGGACCTCCTCATCCGGATCTGCTTCGGTGCAAGTTACACGTCCTCCAGCCACCTTACGCTATCTTGTTTGATCACTATGCTTATCATGCTCTTAGATTCGACATACATGACCAGTTCGCCGAAACCTGCATCGACATCGAACGCGTGATCAATTCAGAGTTCTGTCGGTCGTACTTTGATGCTAAGCTGCAGGTGTAATCTGTAGTATCGGTCGGAGGCATGCATGGTGTGCACCATTTTCAGAAGGTGTCCCGAACTATCAAGCCGATCAGCGATCAACAAGACTCCTCGGGTGAAAGCTCCTTGATGACTGAATATTCGCAACACAAGAAGCTCTCTCAGTGTGAAGATCAGGCCACCAGAGTAATATAGCTGGTGCGACGGATACGAGTGGTGCTGATCGCGTTGCACACGACGTGCGCTGCACTAGGCTACGATTAGATGTACAAAACCCCGCCAACTATCACGGACCTTATTCGGCTTAGTATACGAGTGTGACGGATCACATCCGGTTCCGCAGTTTAACACTAGCCTGATCAGGCAGTTACTATGCGGTATAACGACAGCTTATGGTAGACAAGCATTGCTCGGCGGTACTCGACATTGCTTGCGCAGAGGACCTGAGTCAACAATGTCGCACTTTCCAAACGTAGCAGCGCTTGCATGTGACTACACCACGTCTGCAGTACCGACACTTGAACGGCGCTAGCCCCATTCTCTGAGCGGTGCAGCGGCTGCGTGCTTACACCAACATTGCGCTTTAACTTACCTTCCAACTTGTAGCATTTGCTCTGAGAACCTCATTTTCAGACTTTTCGTTCTTTTCAACAGCTATCATGGCCTCAAAAGCCCATTCTTACCGCCCTGTTTCATCATTCGATGATGTATCAAGCTCGACATCACATGAAGATGGATACTTGACCGACGAAAAGGTCCACGATCAGCCTCTCAGTCGCTGGCAGCGGCCGCGATTGCTCTTAGGTCTTTTCTTGCTGACTTCGGTACTCCTGAACCTCGTCTTCATATTCTTCATTTCCATCAGATTCACGCAAAAGCCAACAGACCAGGCATGCGCGAAGCAGCTTTCTGTGTACTGTGAGTGTCTTTCACCCTCAGCTCATGAATCTGACTGATCAGAGGTAGCACCTGCAATGGAAGCAGTCGAGTACATTGAATACGACTTTGAAGCGGAGTTCAACTCCACCAACAAGTACCGCGGCCTTCCAACACCTGAGCGAGAAGACGCTTGGTTCAATTTGACCTACAGTGTGTCCGACAATGTCTTTTTCATACATTCGAAGTGAGGTTAATCGTATTCCAGAGCACGCAGTGGAGATTCCTGCAAGTGAAATCGCTGGTCTCAACCGCTCCGAGTCTGACAATCTCAAACACGTTCCTGAAGATGTGGGAACAGGCTATGTAGCCATCCTCGAGGTTTTCCATCAACTTCACTGTCTTGTACGTTCCCAAACTTCAGTTCCATCTGCATTACAGAATTGTTGACATATCTGCACCAGAACATGATACGAATGTTTACTTGGTACCAGGCAGGAAAGTATCCTGGTATACCTGACGGGCTTACAAACAATGCACTCAAAAACCGCATGCACGTAGACCATTGCATTGATGCGCTTAGGATAGCGATTCAATGTTTTGGAGATGTTACGCCGGTTTTTGTTCGTTTAGGCGGACATGCTGGGGCAAAAGCGGATTTCAACAGTCACCACAAATGCAGGAACTTCGAGAGACTTGAGGGATGGATCGATGAGAACTGGAGCGTCAACTGAGAGATGAAACGATTGATAGTAGCAGCGATAGTAGACAGACACAGGCGGATGTTCACATGCCATATTACAATTTCACGATTTCTGAGCGATATGATCTGTCTACGGCCTTTGCCCTCCTCATCACTGCTGCATACGTGACTCAATTGCTCGTATCTTCAGATCTCCAAGACCTTGGGATGTGTTGGCAACCGTTGTCCAGGTGAAGCACGCCATTCCTGCCTTGGGGACGTGATCATGCGCGGGGGAGCATTAGCATGAGAAAGTTCTCCACAGTATGGATCAAAGAGTTACACGGTTCCAGGTGTAAGGATTCAATAGTTCGTGCATGTGAGTATAATGCTCATCACATACATAGTCGGCAAAGATTTTCGGGTTGCACCGTCTTTGGGAGTGGCGTGAGGCCGTCAGCATGTGCCATAGTCGCAGGCCCAAGGTTTGGTGGTGAATCTCAGAGGCACCGATAAGCAAAGCCAATGTATTAGAGTTTCTGCGTCTTGCAGTGTAACAGACTGCTTGGCAAACAGCCGCTAAAGTTGCTCTTACTGAGCACCGACATGGGTAATCGGCTTTGTGTTTTCGGTCCGTGGTTAAACACCTGTGAACCTATGCCTGATACTATGGTAGAACAAAGTAATCATATTGCATACGCACCGAATACTACATGAACACCATGCATGCTACAATATATGTGTAACGATGACTGATAAGCCGTTGTAGGAAGGTGACCACTGAGCCGAGTCACACGCCGAAGACGATCGTGAGAAGTTGCGAAGATACTCCCTCGCTTTCAGACTGGATCCACACCAGACCGTATAAGAAGAAGCATATCCCAGACTGAAGTCAAACACCAAGCCACCACAGCTCAATCATCACAAGAACTCCTCACTCTATTCCCGAAATCTACCGCGGACCTACTTCAGTCAAGATGAAGGCATCAATTTTCACTCTTCTCACCGCACTCGCTGCGAGCGCCATCGCCAGCCCGATTCCCTCCCCTGAGAAGAATGCACCTGCAAAGGTCATCAAGATGGCCCGCTCTGAGTACGAGCGCTCCGGCTACGCAAAGTACGACCGCATCGTTCGAGCCGTGCAGGCCAAGCGCGCGGACCCCATTTCCGACAGCGTCAACTACATCCTCGTTCTCCAAAAGGATTCATCCGAGACCCCCGATGCTTACCAGGACGAAGTGGACGCCGCGAACCCCGCCGACATCCTGGGCAAGCGCGCGGATCCCATCTCAGACAGCGTGAACTACATCCTTGTTCTCCAGAAAGATTCCAGCGACACTCCCGACGCCTACCAAGATGAGGTCGATGCCGCCGACCCTGCAGCTGTGCTGGGCAAGCGAGCCGACGCCATCTCTGACAGCGTCAATTACATCCTCGTGGTGCAAAAGGACTCGGCCGACACACCTGATGCGTACCAGGACGAGGTCGACGCAGCTGATCCTGCGGAGATTCTTGGCAAGCGCGCCGACCCGATCACCGACAGTGTCAACTACATCCTTGTTCTCCAGAAGGATTCCAGTGAAACTCCTGATGCGTACCAGGATGAGGTTGACGCCGCCAACCCCGCTGATGTTCTGGGTTAGACCAAGAATCAGAGCCATTCGAAGGACAGCTTCAATGCTACTCCAAGGGGGTCGCTGTAGTTGACTGTGGATGCAGTGCCACAAGGGTATTGCCAGACGCAGGAAGTTGGGCAGGTATGCGTGGGGATTTCGGGGCTACAAGCTGCTTTCGTATCGATGGACACTCCGTCTTGCACTCGTTTACCAGGTTAGTCATGATTTATGAAGATTTGAATGGGAGTTTTGCGCTATATCTTCTCCTGCCCATATTTGTGCGTGTACCCCTGAGCATTGTGATTGATAGTGACTCAGCTCGTAAAAATATGCCTCTGTGCACTTCTCTCATTCTCAGAACGTGTGTTGTCGGTTTGACGCATTTCGGTTTGAGCTTGTTGCGTCACATCATTGGAGCGAAAGGGCGGTCGTGAACGCAATCTTGCGAAGATCGCGGGTAACGGTCACTGCCACAGCACTTTATGACACTCAAGAGACTCAGGTACACGTTTAATTGACATAAAAACTATCAAAGATGGTCCAAGATATTAACGTGATTGTTTGTGACCCATGTCGGCTTCCTGCTAGGTCTCTTCCAAGGTTGCGCGCGCGTGGCAGCCAGCCGAAGAGTTCTTTCCCTGGCATTGACCCTGGATCCCTAGACTAGACCCAGTCTTTGGGAGAAACCGCCTGTCTAGTAAACAGTGGTGTCACTTCCTGACTGGCGATTCCAGTCGCCGTTCGTTTGTTAACCTGATCATGGCTTTTGTTCTCTGAATACGCATCTCTAAAGGCCCAGTTCTCCGCCTGTCTGATGTAAGTGTCTTTGTCTCTCTGGTATTAGGCTTTGCTCACTGGACTGCAGTCTTTAGTAACTTCCGAATCTGGAATCTCAGTCACTTCGCAGTCCCCTGGTCCTTCAGCGAGGTCCCGCTTCTGCGGCTAGCTATGCCGCCTTTGCTCCTGTCAGAGCAGGACCTTTGCTCTGAGATTGGAGGCTCAAATGAATCGTCTACCAGTCCCGGCTCTGGACTTGACACCCTTTTCAAACTCGAGTCTCTGGAATCAGGCAGCGAATGGACCGAGGAGAAAGCCGTCGATTTCTCTGACGCCTCTCCATCAATGGGAGGTGCCTCCACCCCACAGAAAGATGCATCCACAGCAGAGGAAGATGCGTCCACAGCAGAGGAAGATGCGTCCACAGCAGAGGAAGATGCGTCCACACCAGAGGAAGATGCGTCCACACCAGAGGAAGATGCAGATACCTTTCGCACTCTGACAATTGGTGTTAGCGGCAGCTCTCAGAGTCCGGAGAACGAAGAGCTGGTCTGACACATCCTCAACCTCATCAACGATCGCATGGTCCCTGAAAGTCTCACCGTGGAGACAGCTAGTCTGAGAGACCAACCTTCTAGTGCAGTACGTGCTCAATATACTCTGACTTATTCCAGCTCAGGCTTACTCACTAATTCCAGACTAAAGCTATCGACCTCAAGGAGTCTGTGGCGGCTACCCAAAAACGAATCCTGCGCGAATTTCAAGAGCAACTAAGGACACTCCAAAACAAAGCATCCACCAGACAGGATATCCCTTTAGGCCATCTGTCGTACATCCTACAGGTCAAAATGAATTATTAGACACGTACTACTAGAGAAATTTTACTAGATTTATTTCTAATTCTAGGCTCGCTAGTATACATTGCCTAGGACACTATTAGAGATGTCGCTTAGCAGGGCTTGTTCAATAAGACAAGTATTGTTAACCAGATCTTCGATATAACCCCTAGTTAGTCTTCTTTACCTAACTTCCTACTCTCTAATACCCTATTATACACAGACGCGCTCCGAAGCTCGAGCGCTCACTCAGACTGTCAAAAAGCAACCCTACTGAACATCCAAACCCTTTTGAAGCGAGGCTATCGGAGTAAATACGGGCAGTGTTTGAATCTTAAATCAGGGCGTAACAAGATTGTGTTTCCCTGGAACCCGACCGGCTTGCATTCTGTCCTGGAATTAGCATCGATGTCTCCGGACGTTCCCTCTTAGCGTATCATTTCCATCAACGACAGCTTTGGGTCCCCTAATGAGCGACATGAAGACACCTGGCGTCATTCTGATGTGTTGCCGTTGTTCCTAGAGCTTGTGGCGTATATCATGCTCCATTTCAGGGATAGTGACCCAAGCATATCGTGCAGGCAACCACTGTGACCCAGCGCAATAACGATTGTGGCTTGTTCGCTGCCTGAACCGACAGCAAGTTACTTACCAGACACCAGCTTCCTCTGATCGAGCACGGACGTCAATTTGGACGTCAGCTTCGCCATCTCGTTGTTGTGCAGCTTCGCTGTTCTATCGATGGGTCTGAGCCGAGTACCTAGGGAGATTGTAGTCTGGACGTAGCACGCTTATATTACTCTTGGAGCACCCTCTGCTACTGTGCAACGTGTAATAGCAACAGTACGCCCGGCGTTACTCATCTATACCTTAATGCAGGTACTGCTGTGCTCTTTCCCTATCCCCCTTTCTAATAGCATGAGATTCTAATAACATGGTGCTGTAATACTTTATTTCGGCATATCGCGTTGACACGCTGCGCTTAAGTGACATACTTTGGAAGTATGCCCTACCCATGTCATCGACCCTAGGGTGCGCGCTACGGAGTAGTACGATCTTATACTGACCGTGTATCGTTCGAGCGGTCAGCGGAGCTCAATCTTTCATCTTACTGACCAGATTCAAGACGTCAACACCAAGATGGAGAGCTTTACAGTCTCCAGTCGTTCCTCGCACCAGCGGATCAAAGCGTCCACCGGCCTTCCGCATGGCGCGCCTGAATGTGCCAGACACTCATGGGAAACGTTCATCCTGGGGTTGTGCTCTTCCAACCAGCTTGCATTTCCCGGCACAAGTCAGTCACGAGGCGAAGCAGAGAAGGGAACTCAGATTGTCGGAAAGATCCAGACGACGAAGCGCGGACCTGTCAAGGTCTGACACACTAACAACAGACAACGATGCGTACGCACCAGGGAAAGATGCAGATCACATTCGTACTCTGACAATTAATTCTAGCAGCACCTCTTTCTAGAGAGATCCCACTCGATTGGTTCGCAATCCTAGGCCAGCCAGTACACATGGCCCGGGACGCTGTCAGACATGTCTCTCAACAAGGTTCGTTCATCGATCCGAGCATTATCGACTGGATCCTCTCTGTGAACTTGTCTGATGGCTCGTTATACATGGCCACGCTCCGGAGCGTGGACGCTCGACAAGCCATCCGTTCTAGTATACTCTGTGTGTCTTCGCCAATACTTTCTTCCGTAGCGGGCAGTAGTGTCTTGTGGTTTAGTTACGACAGCATGTCAGGGGTAGGATAATAGTAGCGCTGCTCTAGATTTTTAACACTATTTCGACGCCATGTCAAGCACAAGACGCTGGTTATAACAGACAGACGCTCTACACTAAGATGGCACAGTAAAGTAGATAGTCTGCCAGCATGCCATGCCCTGGCGTAATTGTGCTACCGATCAAGGTTGAGATTATTTGTCCGTCAGTTGCTCGAGAAAATTCGTGTAAGAGGAAGGCCTGTGGTGCGGAAGTGGGTATCTTTTATTCGACTCAACATGCTCTGCTTTACACTCAGCAGATGCTCTTCCACACTCTTCTTCTTCAACCAGCACCAACTCGTTGTCAAGCTCAAGGCCAGTACCGGAACGCCGCGGCTATGTATCGAAAAGCTGCACCCAAAGACTTGTGATTGTGTGCGCGTCGATGACCGACTACCGCTTGCCTCGCCCGGCTTGCGCGCCGCCCATGCCCATGCCCTTCATCATGTTCATCATCGCGCCCATATCTGGAAGCCGTTAGCTGATGCACTACGCCAAGGATTTTTTCAACCTGCCTGGCATCCCCCCTTGCCCACCAAGGCCACCTAGCATTGACTGCATCGCCGACATGTCTGGCATTTGCCCCCCTTGCCCACCAAGCATCTTCATCATCGAACTCATGTCTAGAGAGGTTAGCTGTTGAAGACCACATCGGCAGCATGCTCACCTGGAAGGCCACCTGCACCTGCACCACGGCCAGCGCCACCCATAGACTGCATCCGTCTCTGCATCGCAGCCATCTGAGACTTTTGGTTCTGACCACCGAGAGCGCCCTGGGCCTTTTGCATACCTGGGAAGCGTTAGCTGGGCTGCATAGTGTGTTCTCTGCTCTGTCGCCAAAGCACGGCGTGATGTACCTTTCTGCATGCCGCCCATCTGAATATAGTGTCAGTAAGCTCGACAACGATTCGCGATGGGTGTTTCTTACACGTTTTGCCATCCCGCTCATCATCTTGTGCTGGGTGAGCAGCTCTTCGACCTCGCGGACACTGGTTCCAGACCCGCGCGCGATGCGGGTCATCCGTGTGGGCTGCTCGATGAACATCTTGCCGTCCGACTCGAGCTCCTTCTCGGTCATGGAGTCGCAAATGTAAATCATGCGCTTGAGCTTCAGGCTGCCCTCCTCGTCATCCATACCGCCCATCATGCCGCTCAGGCCTGGAATCATGCCGGCCATCTTGCTCAAGGGGCCCATCTTCATAATGTTGCTCAGCTGGTCGCGCAGGTCGCGGATGGTGAATTTGCCCTCAACAATGTGCTTCATGGTGTCCTTTTGGTCGAGCTTGAGACTCTGGACGTGCTCGACCAGGCCGGCGACGTCGCCCATGCCCAGCAGCTTGCTGACAAAGGGCTGGGGGCTGAAGCGCTCGAGGTCCAGCATGTGCTCTCCGTTGCCGAGGAAGACGATGGGCGTGTGCGTTGCGGCGACGGCCGAGATGGCACCACCACCCGCGGCGGCACCATCGGTCTTTGTAATGATGATGGCTCCGAAATCTGCGGCGTCCTTGAAGGCGCGGGCTTGGGCTTCGGCCTGCTGGCCGATTGTAGCGTCGAGAACCATGATGGTCTGGTCAGGGCGTACGGCGTTCTGGATCTGCACCATTTCGTCGAAGAGGTCCTGTTCTTGGCTGTGGCGTCCGGAGGTATCGACGATGATGATCTCGAAGCGCTCCTTCTTGAACTTGTCGACACCCTCGGCGGCGACGACGACAGGGTCTGTCTCGGTGTGGCTGCCGTAGTAGGGGATCTTTGCTTTGGTGGCGTTCTGCTTCAGCTGGTCAAAGGCACCGGCACGGAAGGTGTCGGCGCAGACCAGACAGGCCTTGAATCCTCTGGCCTGGTACCAGCGGGCCAGCTTGGTGCACGAGGTGGTTTTGCCGGAGCCCTGCAGACCGACGAACATGATGACGTTCTGCTTGCCCTTTTTCGGCTTGAAGGGCTCGGCGTGGGGATCGACGAGCTTGACGAGCTCGTCGTAGACGGTCTTTTGGATGAGGCGCTTCTTGTTGACGGCGGGGGCGAGGTTCTTGAAGTCGATGGCGCGCTTGACGGACTGGCGCAGGTTCATGACCAGCTTGACGTTGACGTCTGCTTCGACGAGGGCGTTTGAGATTTCCTTGAGCATGGCCTCGAAGGCCTTCTCGTCGAGGTTGGGCGAGCGCGTGAGGTCGGAGACGGCGGCATTGATGCGCCGCCCGAGGTCTTGGAGCACCATGGCTGCGGTGGGGTGGGGGT
>SAUC01000176.1:0-49841 GCA_004335245.1 Didymella lethalis
TTATTTCAAATTCTATCAAAAAAATTTGCCAAAAAATTAGCATGGATAAATTGGATCGACAAGAAAGAAATTACTAAAAAATTTTTGTAAAAACTACTGTTAACCCCCCCCCCCCCCCCCTCTTTAACAAGTTGAAACGTATCTTGACTCCGTAGATGGTCTTTCTCTGCTAGGAAACCTGTACGCGTAAGTCAGACTGAGTACGGGACATAGGCACGAGTCTAAAGATGCTGCTGATGGTGATGATGACAACTGCACATTCTGTAGTAATTCTGATTTCTTCCAATCTCACTGCTTCTTCTGCGGGTAGACGTCAATATAACATCATGTGAAAGAAGTTTAAAGTAGATGCAGAGGCGACATCAAACAAATGATGAACTCCGACGAACGCCTCGTCATTGATGGTCAATGTATTGGCGCCTGTCAAGTCTATAGACCAAGGCTCTGCAGCAAATCGCCGTTTAGCTGGAAGCTGGCTCCATGAATGTCAAATTACTCACAAGTTATGCGCGCGCGATATCATCCCTGTATTACTGAGCCATGTGGTACACTAAGGCGATGTAAGTGGCTCATCATATTTGAGAGTGCTCTGCACTTAGGAGCTTCGTGTCGCGCTCGGTCACTGTTAGGACGGCAAGATCGAGTCATTACTACCGAAGGACAAGCTGCAGTCTTTTCAGCACTCGCTTCGTATGATAGTCCTGCCAGGACTCTATTGCCAGCACAAGGAGCATGTGTATCGCTATTTGGTGGCTTGACTTGTGCCAGGTGTGCATCATGCAGCACTTGAACGAATTTTAGGAAAGCAATCCGAAGAAGACGGCCTGACTTATCGAAAGTCAACATCGTTCATCAGCAATGACAACTCCAGGCAGCCAGTGTGGTATCCTTCGAAGGGGTACAAACACCTTCGCCTACGAAACACCGGTGCATGTATCTGTAAAGTCAAGAAACAATCACGCAAAGGACGCACACAGTCAGGGTGATCCGAACCAGCGTTGAAGGGGAGAGCTTGTGATCTAAATGGCTCGCTAAGCCGCCTTGAGCGGTGTCTCTACGATCTTGCTTTCACCACATCTAGTCTACTCTGGTGAGCTGCAAATGTACTGGGAGTGTCCGGCAGACTACCATGCCGTGGATGATATTGTTCATCGAGGTGAAGTCCTTGCAGACCTTTTCTCCAGTCTGTATGAGGCACTTCATTAATGTTTGGAAAAGATGCTGTTAAAAAAAGCTATGTCGCAATCAATACTGCCTTGTTCTATTCAGGTAGACACAGAGCGTCGATTGCACGAGTAGATGAGCTCGAAGGTAATCAAAGGGAGGTTCGGATAGAAACACGAGGACTGATCCTGAGAGACGCTGATGATCAACAAGTAGAACTGCAAGCGAGGCCGTATTTCGAGATGAGTGGAACATCTCTGAGTTCACACAGTTTCATTTGAACAATTTAGCTTCTCGCGTCGAAAACAGCTTTTCTGAGGGTTTTCGATACTGCACTCACCACCCGGCATACCGGTTGAAAGTGTAGGAAGCGTACCGTGATTCAACTGCATGGGGTGTGCATGGCCCCAATGTGGCAGATCTCTAACAGAGAGCAACCATGTCTTCTTGAATCGTGCAAACAAATCGTGCGGCTCCCACGAGGGCTTTACGTTTCGCCAAGCTTGAGTAGCCCTCTTGAACAAAAAAAGATTTTGCGTCTGAATAGCTTGTATCTCATTGCACTCGATGTGGGTCGAGAGACATTCTGTGGACCAAACGGTAATGTTGTTCCAAGAATCTTCCGATGAGGTGTCTTATGTGTGGTTGATCTGGTATGCCAGACTATGGGGTTCCTTATTTTCGTCAGACTGTTCAGACAGATGGCAGGAAACAGCTGTAACAGGTGCATGCCTTGTGTCGGTGTCGTCTTAGACTGACGGACTTGGATTCGATACTGTCGCCACCAAATGAAACCACCAGGGCTAAGTTTCCACCCTTCGTCTGTCCCCGGTCAAGGAGTACGAACGTGAGCTGTCCGAGAAGTTTTTTGCCGGGTATGACCTGTCGAAGGGCCTCAGTCTCGTTCGAACCTCTACCACCGGCGGAAAAAGTGCGAACAGAGTAGCAATTCAAATGAAGCGCCGGAGATGTCAATGCACGAGGTGCTTTTCGTAGGTTGAGGCGTATCTTTCGGGGAACTCAGCGATTTCTGCAAAGTGCAAGGTAGATGGGGCAAGTGGGAGTATATCTTGTCAAACGCCCCCTTGACCATGCCAGGCTGTGTGTTCAGTCTAACTAGTGTGACCTTTTGCTTGCGGTTCTCTTTTGCAGGATCCAGATCGAGTGGCTGTCGCGCTGATTTGTGACATTATGCCACGGCTTCCCACAGCTTCTAGCTTGTTCGAAAAGAATGACCGCATTTGCTAAACATCCTCCCGTCACAGAGGACACGTCAACTGACGTATACAATGCATAGGCGAGTGTGCTGTGTCGTTCTCGGCCAAGATATCGGCAAGGTGTTGTCTTTCTCCGGCGATCGTGATGGAACAAACCGCCTTGCGAAGTCATGGCTGCGGACACTGTCCATGGCATTGTCACCAAGGATCGACTATCGTAACTCACTTTTGCAGAGCGCCTTTCATTCAACGCAAATCGCGTCCTGATGATATTGAAGGCAGGCGGTCAAGTTAAGAGGTGAGCTCAGGGACCCCCAAGTTCAGGCGCCATGGAGATCCTTCCCCTTTCGTCGATGTCTCCGGAGGCTGAGGGACGGACGCACCCGACTTTCTGGGTGACCGTCCTCACCACACAACTCTACTTCAACTACATTCTGCCTGTGGTTTGATTGTACTTGTTCTGCAATTGACCTTTCGCATCACATGGAGCTCGCCCCATACGGTCGGAGACGGTGCAGTGGAGCGTGGGGTTGACAGCCTGGCCTGGTCTGTCTCTGGCCCCCAAACCCCGAATTCTAGGAAAAGCAGGCGAAAACCTCGACCCGTGCAAGAAAACTCATTGCGCATTGAAACAGCGCACAGGTGACATGATCTTGTCACGCCGCGCACGCATGCGTCGCCGACCAAGCGGCCAATGATCTCGACTTTGACAAGCAATACACGGGACAGCATGCAGTCCAGCGCCCGGCAGCTTCTTCACCCCACCCGGGTCCTGGATTCATGACCTGTGCACGCAAACGGGTAAGTCAGGTCAGTTTTTGACCCGACTTTGACTGAGGACGGGGGTTGGCGAGAAAAGGGTCTCGATCCAGGCGAGACGCCCACCCCCTCACGGACAACACATGTCAATCACCCAACACGACCAAACTTTTCAGGACATCGACTCGCTAGAGCCTGAATCATCTCTCGATTGCAGGGCTTAAACAATCCTGCAGGATGTTCTCGGTCAGAATTTGCTTGCTTTTCTGGACAAGGTCTCGACGTCTCCCCTGTATAAAGAGTGCATCTCCGGAAGTTGCCGCCGCAGAAGTTCCGCATTTTACAAGCAAACAGGGAGGTCTAATTCTCGGTCAAGGTCACAAGATTGTGTTAATACTTGTCTTGGTGGTTAATGAGGTCGGTCGGTCGGTGTTAGAGATTGGTCCGCTTGCGTTAGGAAGATCTGCGGCTCGGGAGAGAGGGGTCAAAGGTTGCCAGCACACGTCTGTCGATTTGCGGGCGACACTACGACACGACTGATTGGGAGAGGGCTTGTCACCGTACGCAAGCCTTCCAATCGAATCTTGTTTGATTGCCTCACAGTGTTCAATCCGGCAAAAAAAGCTACGCCAGCCATATGGATTTCATCACTTGCGCTTGACCGCCCGAACGCTACCAGCATGAGGCTCTGCTGACGGAGACCAGTCCATTGCTCGTCTGAGGATGGCATGGGTAACTGAGACATCCTAGGCGAAGCAACGGAGGCTAAACCGTTCATTCGCTGTTCACATCTCGAGAGTCGGCCCGCTGGTTGCCGTCCAGACACGGGAAGGGAAGCATTTCTTGGGATGCTATAACCACAGACTGGGAACGCTAAGTCGTACGCTTTGACCCGTGGCGTCGGCTGGCGGGGCGCTTGTACAGGCGACACCGAGGCGCAAGCCACCACGCGGTCGCGCCGAAATCAACGGTGGAGAATCTACCTTCCTTCATAGCGCACATTGGCTCGAAACGGTCACTCTGTCGCACTTGGGCAGTCTGTTCGCCATGTGGCTATCGTCAACCTAGGAGATGGGGCAGTAAGCTCAGCATTGCGACATTCGGAGGCTTCTCAAGCTTGCACAAGAATTGCCGTGGGAGTACAGCGCTATCGGTCTCGCAACGAACAGCAAACAGCGGACAGCGACGGGTCATACGACCCTACTGAATCACAGGCATGGCATGTCAGATACTTGCATTCCGTTGAATTGCTGGAACACAACACGAATTGTGGGGTACCCAGACAACTGGACCATCCAAAAAGCCTCTCGTGTTGATCACCCGTCGATGTGGCTTTCGGAGTTCCATTCCACTGCATACTGCACACCATTCGGTATTGCACCATTCGTCTTTATCGTCTTCCAGTAACGATCATGTACGGCTTTTCACCCAGTCTTGGTGGATCGCTCTTATAGAGCGCTGTACCCAGTCGCATGCCTGGCTAAAGGAGTGATCTAGCGGAGGCGGCATCGAATCGCGCGAGCATGGACATGTGGGCGGACGTGTGAAAGGATGCAGAGACCTTTATGATGCATCTGGCGCTATTTGAGAAGTTGAGTCTACAGACGTGTCTCAGATCCAATACTGGTCACACTTTCGAACCTCCATGCTGAAGGCTTGTCGTCGCTTCGTAGGTAATTCGAGCCTCGCACTCTTTGCGAACGTCGGCGAGAACCCCCTTCCCCTCACCCCACATCCTGGCGCTTACCTCTGAGATCGTCCCCCAATTGAAATCTTTCACAATTGCACAATGTACGATATCAGTGCTCATCATGTCATAAGCGGAAACACCTATAATGGATACGAGTCAAGCTACCTTCATTCAGATTGTTCATCTACTCATCCTTGAGGAACAGCGTCAGACCGGTGAATGCGGTGTTCCACATTGATTGTTGGAAGCGATTACACAGTGCAACACATGTCCAGGATGTTCGCGAAAAAGGCTCAATTTGGACTAGTGTCTTTTATCGGCCCTTCTGCGGATGGTCAGTGTGCCGCAACCAGATCGACAAGGTCAATGCCAGTCATCGCAGGTCCAGGCTGGCCTGCGGCCTTCTCAAACGATTGCGTTCGACGATGGGCTTCTGATATCATAGCCACGCATGAGTAAGCGATTTGAGCCATCTGATTCGACCGATAGCTATCCATAGGCTCTCCAAATATAGCGCTTGGACAACACATGTGGCGGTGCGAAGCCACCATTTCTCAGAAGTATCCGCCCTCAAGCTACACGCACTTGCTGTATTGCAGCGTCGGTTCCTGTGTCAACAATATAATTGGGTGCACTTCACACGTCCATGCAATGCATATCAATAGTGTACAAACAGCACTCAGTCGAAGTCCTGGTTGGCTTGCTTTGAACGGCCGAAAATAGTGCGCATGGTCGCATCGCGACCATCAAGATTCAAGACAAGTCACTATCAGCACGCCGCATCAGGACCCCTTGAACGTTTGGATCTAGTGTCGACGAGGCTCGCGTTCGTAAAATTCGGGTCGTGGGACCGATGACAGTAAAGCCTGCTATAGTTTCCTGCACCTAATATAGTCCATCTTTGGGGATCTGGCGAACCGTGCCGTTGAAAGGACCACCCCGCAGATGCTACTGCGACGAGCACTTCCCCACGTAAACGGGTGACCGTTACGTTCTTTGGTCGCACATGATAGTGGACCACAGAACCAACCAGGCGGCGTGAACCCATCCCAAATTATGCTCAGGGAACACAGTGACATTCCTCTGGAGGTATTGTAACGCAGTCAATATCGATGCGGCAGAGTAGTGATACCCCGCTGCAGATATGAATACTCGATCAAGACTAGATGGGCAAGGCTACGGGACCACAGGACCCAGCGCCGTGCTCTAGCTGCGGTTCACGCTTGTCCATTAACCTTATCCATGATATCGGGCCATATTAGTTCAGGGACCACGAGGGATCACAGACGCTCCTGGACAGGGCATCAACACAGATACGAAGGGCCTTGCTTGAACACCATGTTCATGCCCTGTCAGTAACACGCTGATAGCATGGGAAATGTGTAATGCATGTCCTACTCGTGCAACTTCCCAGCAACCTCCTACGTACTGGCATCTCGTTGCGATAATTGCGAACGCTGGGCAGCTGCAGCCAGAGACTGCGGCTTGAAGCGATTGGAACAAGGAAGCGAAGCTTTACCAAAAGCCTCTTTAGGGCGCGCCCATTTCCACAATCGGAGTGCATGCAGCAGGTATATGCTTTAGTTGTTTGCATCCGTCAAGTGTTGCAGTGCAGCCTGGAGGAGCCGGCGGTGACTTCATGAGCTTCGAAGATCATGGATTGACATTATCGCGACTATGACATCGTTTTGAATGTGACGTTGCAAATGATGATATTGATGGAGATGACGGCGGTGAGGCTCCTCGCTGAACGAGCTGTGCTGCGGTGACTGCGCCCACGAGGGTGCCGCCCCAGGCAGGCCAAACCACATTCGGGTAATGGTCTTAATTTTAGATCTATCCCACGTCCAATGAGACGTCATTTCCACGAACACAGCCGCTTCTTAGCGGACTACCAGCCACAAGGTCCCGCTTTACGTTCCAGCGGCGGCGAAGCTTTTGCGAATCAGATGAAGGGCGAACCCACGCCCGCGGATTGGGCAGGCGCCTTTGCTGGCTCACTCACAAAAGCGGTGGTCTAGCGTGCACATCGTCTGAATGCACTCCCTCATCCGCTTACCTTCGCCTAACTCAGCATGGGCATTCATTAGGGCGGCGCCCTCACTCGCCAGCGTGCGCTTGCGGTCGTCGCATTGGGCATGGAGCGGTCCTTGGCTCAAGACAGGGGTGACTTCGACCATCCGGCTTCACCGCAATCCACAGAGGCTTGTCGTCCCACGAAGCGGTCGGGGCGCGCGATCTAGGCGGGGACGACGACAGACGGCGGACGGTATACTTCTGCCTTTTCTTATTCTCCGCTAGCGTGACTTGTCGTTCCCACCCAATCTGAGGTGTCATGCCACGGACCCGCTCCTGTAGGGCAGAGCGCAGGGGTTCGCGGTGGCTTTACGCACTGTTCGCACTGGGGGCTATCGTGGTCGTGTCTGAGGCCTTATGTATAAACCACACTTCGCCCCCGAGGTACGGTCCTCAGATCCAGGCCTCCTGATCAGCACGAATACAACCAATTCTGGACCTTACCTACAGTCTCGGTCTACCACACAGTATCCAGTCTTCTCGCTTGTGACCTGTCACTCCCAACCTGGTCACTCGAATCTCGGAACCGCTACGCGCCGTCGCATATCACTCCAATCCAGCAATTGATCTACAATAACGAAAGATCCCGATCGTTGTTCTCCCGAACCGAGAATTGTGGCTGCCTGTGCCCTCTTCTCAGAGCTGGTAAGCTTCCCTTGCCAGGGCTGTCGTCCAGATGCGTTAGCGAACCAAGCACTGCTTCTGCTTATCCTTCGATGGGCTCCGGTCCGCTTCTCGCCCAACCTTACTGACTTGCAATGTAATAAGACCTGAGCTGCTCATCTCACGATACACGTTCAGCTTCAGCACCCAGCATCACGTTGATCAACATGGTCGACTACGCATATCCTCCAACCATGCAGCAGCACGACTTCGAGCTCTACCAGGAGCAGGAGCAGCAGTTGCAATACCTTCCTACCAATCAATCCTTCCTTCCCTCATCATCCTACAGCATGGAGCAATCGTTCAGCGCACCGTACGAGCACACATATCCTTTGATCGAGGCACCAAGGCCGCAATATACCTACGAACAATTTGCCCAGGGGCACAAGCTTGCATCACAATACAACTACCGCAGCCCTTCTGGATCTCCTCACTCAACCCTGAACTCTTTCCAAGACCAGCCTCCAATCCTCTCTGCTTCTTCCGAATCTGGTGCTTCGGCGACCTCCTCCGCCCTGGGTTCACCTTCTACCACTCCCCAGTTCGAGATGGATGCATGGAACCCAATGGCCATGATGACCTCAGGAATTGACTTCCCCACGATGGCCGCAGAGCAGAAGTCATTCATTGGTAAGTCGATGGTTCCTGTTTCGAAGACGACATCTTTCTCTTCTTCTACATCTACTGCTTCAAGTACTGCCTTCAAAACCCCAACGACTCCTGCTTCAGCAAGCTGGAGTTCCATGAGGTCGACTCGCCGAAGGAACCCTCTGCTTTCAAACGAGATCCTGCCTAATGAGGTTCCAACATCGCCTGCTTCTTCATTCACTTCTTCTGCGCTTCTCTCAAGGTCTTCTCCTTCTCTCATGCCATTTTCGCAAGCTTCTTGTCGGTTTCCTCCCCAAGGCTTCCTCCATTACATTGCGCAGATAAGCTAACTTATCCACCGCAGACCCCAATATCATCCAGCCGTTCACATTCGCTCCCCAGAGCCCCTTTCCTGAGATTCGCACATCACAGTCAGACTACTTCACTGTTGTTGAGCAACCTGCCTCACCAGCTTTGTCGCAATTATCAGCACAAAGCCCAGGCCCACGCATCAAGCAAGGAAGCGCATCGCCCTTCCTTCAGACATATTTCCACCCCTATCAAAGGCGGGGCTCAGTAGCATCTCACCGCTCACAGCACTCCAATACTAGCCGACGCAGCGGAAGTGGCAGCAGCTTCGAATTGGATGACGAGACAATGTCGAAGGGCCAGTGCCCACTGCCAGAATGTGGACGTGTATTCAAGGACTTGAAGGCCCACATGCTTACGCACCGCGCCGAGCGCCCAGAGAAGTGCCCTATCACCACTTGCGAATACTACACCAAGGGCTTCGCAAGGAAGTACGACAAGAACCGACACACCCTCACTCACTACAAGGGTACCATGGTGTGCGGCTTCTGCCCAGGTAGCGGCTCGGCCGCAGAGAAGAGCTTCAACCGCGCCGATGTCTTCAAGAGGCACCTTACTTCGGTACACGGTGTCGAGCAGAACCCTCCCAACAGTCGCAAGAAGAGCCCTAACGGCACACGCAAGGCATTCTGCCCACAGATTGCGGGTACCTGCTCGACTTGCTCAGTTACATTTGCCAATGCGCAAGACTTCTACGAGCACTTGGACGACTGTGTACTGCGCGTCGTCCAGCAGGCTGACCCCTGCGAGGCCATCAACCAGCGCCTGCTGACATCCGTTGCTGAGGACAAAGACGTCACCGACACACTTGATCGCAACGGTCTTTCCAAGAGCATCGAATACACAGTCCCCTCTTACAACGACGAGGAGGAGGAGGACGACTTCGACGAGGAGGTTGATGTCGACGACCGGGAAGATGGTACCTACGGCAGCCGCAAGTCGCGCTCCGGTAAGGGTGGCATCAAGAAGTCCAACTCGAATTGACAATCAACACATCCCCGAGGTGTCGGCGCATCGCAGCATGTCGGGGGTGGCAACCTCTCCAAAGTCACAAAGCCTGCTCGTGGTCCACGGGCGGGTCTCACCTTCTCCAAGGGCGGCGTCGCAATCGCCTCCCATGGCCGCAAGAAGCGCAAGAACTATCCTATTGCATGGGGCGCCCCAACAGAGAAGATGAAGATGAAGAAGCGTGTCATGTGTGTTTACGATGGCCCCAGGCGGTTGTGGAAGGATGACATGATGCTTGACTCAGAGTTCGAGGTCCGCATGAAGCTGCCCAAGGGCAATGGCTACGTGACCGACCTCGACGTGCAGACAGTCCACCGCGCTGAGTATCTCCTCGACGCAACACCTGAAGAGAAGGGTCAGTGGGTTCCTGACAACATGAGGAATATGGAGTACGCGTTTTGAAAGCGTCGTTGAGCGTCACGAATTTCCTATCCTAATCACGGTCACGGCAAAAGGAGGATACAAAATCATGGTCGCTAGTTGGCGACCCGTACACAGACACGATTACGACATGTACAGGTTGTAGCATCATTGCTTGTTGGCGATTAGGATTTCTTGCTTGTTGGATCGATACCACTGCCTATGGTCCGGGTTGCTTCGGCGTTGGAGCCTTTCCCATTCTGCTGGGATAGTAATAGTGCTGTGCAGATCAATCAGGAATTGATCACGATATTACTATCACCTCACTGCTTTACTTGCTAAACGTGACGATCTCTCTGCTCGCTTGTACATCTGAAAGTCGTGCCTGAATGTCATCAGGCCGCCAGTTGCAGCGCCGCCGCAAAGTCGCATATGTCGCGGTCGGTCTCCCAGCACCACGGGCATGGCTCTCTGCCACCCGGCCACCGGCTGACGCTGGCTGACGCTGCTCCGCAAGGCACGCTCTCGGCATCATTACACCTCGATAATCTCAATCCTGTCAGCCAAGACATGAAGTCGCCGACGATCAACAATATTGACAATCAATCTGTACACCCTCGCAATGACATCAGGGTTGCAGATCTTCGGGCACGTACCTGATCTTCACGTATTGGCAGGGGCCCCAAGACTTGCAATCCTTCAACATTCCGAGCATCATCGAGACAGGGTGTGCCTGGTGTGACGTGAAAATCCTAGCGCTGATCTGACTGGGCACAGCACCTCGTGCGGAACGGCTAATATTAGCTGGCCATCTTCTGCACAATGGTATTGGGACGCAACACCAGGTTACATGGAGCCCCTGCAGCAGTTGACATGCTGTGTTTGGAGGTAAACGATCCTGTTGATGGTACATGCAATATCGACGCGTGCAGGCGTGCTTGATTGCAACAGCATATCTCAATCTCGTTGCAATCCACTGACTGGGTCTAACGAAATGCAAACGATAAATGCTCTGAGGTTGCAGAAACCCGAATTCACTGTAGCCTTCTGAGGTATTAGCAGATCACAAGCAGTGCAAAACTATCCACGGCCTAGAATATCCCCAAGACTTTCAAAAAAATCGGTCCCTACGGCTAGCTTTCTTCGCAACTCAACAGACTTCGGTACTTGCGCGTTTTCGCATTTCAATCTCGAAACTTTGCACTGTGATGTATTTGTTGGCCATCAGCAACGGCCGCGCGTCTGGACGAGTGGATACCGACGATGACACATGGTGCATCCAGATTTGCAAACCTTCATGTACTTTACCCGTAGTCACGATGCCTCCAGCCAGCCTCGCGAGAGCTCACATCACTGGTGTTGACAGGCGGGAGGGGAGGCATGGGCTGGGGGGGTTTGGCGTGGCGCCGAGGCGTGCGCAAGAGGTAACGTTACCGCTAAACCTGCTATCGCTCCTCATCCTCTCTATTCGGCGCCTGGGACTCGGGTCAGTCCCCACTTGCTATGGACGCTGGAGGTGCTCATGCGCAGGCTGCGAATGCGAGCGCATACTCAAATCCTAACGCGGAGGCCTTCAGCAATGCAACGTCCGATGACAGCAACGCCCTCTGGCCGCAGGCGCCGGTGCAGCTTGCTCGCGGCCGTCAACCACGCGACGCGCTGGCAAAGATCATCCCTTACCATGTCGCGTCCATGGACGAGTTCGAGGCAGCTCTGCGCGAGTACCTGAGCGCACCGTCGGACCAGCCTGAGCACACAGAAGCGCAGCTGAGCTTCTGGATAGGCACCAGCTTCATGGTGTCGGCGCCCACCCCACAGCAGACGACGTCACAGCAACAGCAACAGCAACAGCAACAACAGCAACAACAGCAACAACAACAGCAGCAGCAGCAGCAGCAACCGCAGCCGCCCGCGCCGCACCTCGCCCAGCCGAACCCACACCCACCTCCCGGCTACCAGCCTGCAAATGGCTTCCAGCAGCAGTACGGCGGCTCCTCGCACGCGTATCAGTCCGTTGCGGATCCCGCCGTGGCCCTGGCGCTGGGGCAGAACTTCCAGCAATCCTCCGGACCGAATGGCCTTCCGTATACCCCGAAACCAAGCAGCAGCAGTGGGACCAAGAAGCTGGAGCACAAGGTCAGCCTGAGCATCATGGAGGCACTGCAGGCCACAGCCGACCCCAAGGACAAGATGCGCAAGCAGCGTGCCATTGCCAAGTGTTGCGTCGACGCCATACAACACATAGACGGCTACAGATATAGTTTCCACAACTGCTGGAACAGTAGAGAGGACGATAGCTTCCGCTTCTCGTACTACTGCAACGACTCGCTGCTCAACAAGGACCGTGCTGCAAACGGCAAGGGTGCGAAGCTGGGCAAGCGCGCAACGAAGCCAGTGTATGACTGCAAGGGCGTACTGTCGATCAAGTTCTCGGCAACAAAGGAGACCCTAGATGTCTTCTACAAGCATGTCCCTGTGCACAAGACGTACGAGGAGCGAGCACCGCCGCCACGTAAGGATTCGAAGAGGAGGAAGTACCTGGAGGAGAACGATCCTGAGACATTGCAGAAGCTGATCAATCGACCGAAGAGTGACAGTGTGGAGCCAACGCCGAGACCGCAGAAAAGAGTGAAGAAGCCGCCGCCACCGAGGCTGGAGCCACCGAAGCCGAATACATCCTTGGAGAGCGACCTGAGGGCACAGAGCCTGCAGTCCTTGCTGTTGCTGATCAGAGACGATCCCTCTGGGCCGCATGAACCGCCTCTGCCTCCACCAGAGCCTGGGTCTGGGCCTGGGCCGTCTCTCCAGCAGCCTGTTGTCGATTTACAGTCGCCCATACAGCTTCCGCAAAATCAGGCTGCTCAGCAGCCAGTAAAGAGACGACCGAGAAATAGCTGCGATGTCTGCAAGGTAAAAAAGACAAAGGTGAGCTGAGATCATGCTTGACAGGCCAGTACACAGCTGACAGTGTTGTAGTGTGATGGTGTACGACCAACCTGCCAGACTTGTATCGACAAGAAGCGGCAGTGCTACTACACGGACCCACCTCCCGGCGATGATCGACGTCAATCGTTGGCCATCAGCGAGCCAGTGCGGCAGGTGCCGGCACCCAGCAACGAACTCTCAGAGCTAGAGAAGATGAAGAAGGAGCTGGAAGAAGCGAAGGCGCGCATTCAGCAGTTGGAGCTTGAGAAACGAGCATCTACAACACCTGTACAGGCACCGCCGACGTCTGCACGGTCGCAATCGCAGTCGCAACCACCGCAGCAGCAGCCTCATGCTCAGACACAACAGCGGCACTCGGTCTCTCATACACAGTCACATACGCAAACGCAGCCAAAGCAAACGCAGCCAAAGCAGCAAACACAGCAGCAACAGCAACAGCAACAGCAACAGCAACAGCAACAGCAACAGCAACAGCAACAGCAACAACACCGCCAACAAACAGCCCAAACCCATCGCCAACAGTTTGCGCAACTCAACCAAGTCGTCCAACGCCGCAGTCCTCAGCAGATGGCTTACAACTTGGATGGACAGCCAGTGCAGCAGCAACAACCGCAGCGCCTCCAAAGCCCACGACAGCTCTCGCAGACAGCACAGCAGCAGTTGCAAGCTGCCGCGCAAGCTATGCCTATGCAAGCCCAGCAGAGCTTCTTCACCGCCGCGAACCACACGCCCTACAGAGCCGTTAGTCGGTCTCTGACACAGGGCTCCGTCCCACAGTCTACGCCAAACGGGCTCTCAAATCAGAATGTGATGTCATCGAGCACTGGGCTGGGACAGACGCAGCAGCAAGGGCAATTGCAAAACAGCGGCGACCGTGCGAGTGGCGGGAGCTTGGACGCGAATAGTGTTTACGCTGGCGTTGGGAGAGGCGATCTCCAGTGGCCGCCGGGCGTTTATCCGGCAGGCGTCGCAGACAAATTCGGCTATTATGCGTATACTGGTCAGAATGCGCAGCAGCAAGAGCAGCAGGACCAGTGGGAGGTAAGGGGGAGTAACGTTTTCAGGTGAGACTGCTTGATGAGGAGGATATCTGCTTTGAAATCATCGATATACCCCACAGCGCATACATGGGAATTCTAGGCTCACCTTCACCATTACTTATTCTCTGATCTCTCACTTGGATTGGAAGGCCTTGCAGGACACATAACAACAGTAAGTCTTTGCGGCACACATTGAAGCGACTACTATGCTAGGCGCCAAAGCTCTATCCCAGTCTCACGCATTGGGACTCAATCAATACGATTTATAGCCTTGTCAGCGATGCAACATGGCCAAGTACACCTCAGATAAGATCTGCGTCTCTTGGCTGGGAGCCGTTTGTCCTGACCCATTCATTGCGTCGTGGCTAATCTTTAGCAATATTTCCCTTCAGTGCACGAAGACTGCTCTCCTAGTCCTTAGTGTCTCATTGTAGTTATATTCTCCAATAGTTCATCAACAGATTTGATACGCCATATCCTCAGGCTTCTCGATCAACCGGACTTAGCAATAGTTTACTATGCACTAAAAGACTGCCGTAAGATAGCAGAGCCCTTACTATACCGTCTTGTTTCCATCGAACGAACGTTACAACCCGCGCACAAAGACTCCTCTTGACTCTTGACGCCAAGACAGATCCAGCTACTTTCACGAAGTCACGTGTGATCGCTCGTGACAGCAACAGAAGCAGATGCTCGTACTGACTAGCATCCCATGAAAAGTCGTCTTTTGTATCGGAGTACATCAACTGCTCTCGCCATGATCACAAAGATCAAAGATGTTATGGGTGGTTCACTGGCAATTGTGGCTTGTGCATCATCAAGTCGGTCATGCACATGTCACTGAGCTCGAGATGTATTTTGATATCAATATGTATTTGTCGCGCAGCCTGCCTAATTATATAGCAGCTATCCTATGGCATCTAGTGTAGTCGCGCGTGGCTGCATATTTGCGCCCGTTTAGCTGCGACAATAATCAACCACGTTCACCGTAACCTTTCAACGTCCTTTCACCCAGGAAAGAGCGAATGTGGTGCAGGAGTAAAAGATTGACAACCGTTTCACGACTCCTGCTCATGATAAAAGCGCCAGATGTTCTTGTGAAGTCCGTCACACACAATTACCACATCAAATTTACCCACACCAGGGTCGTTTCAGCCATGTCACTCTCTGACCTACCCACCGAGCTCGACCAACAAATCATCCAATACATCGACAATGCACAAGATCTGAGCAGCATGACTCAGGTATCAAAGTACTACTGGGAGCTGGCTGAGCCTTCTCTATACCGCCATCTCGACCTCCAGAGAGATGATTTCGTCGGTGTCTGTCGACTCCTCGATACCATCCTCCGTCGCCCAATATTGGCTAAGTATATTGATTCTATCACGTACTCGAACCGCTGCCGAGATTGTAGAAAGTCATCGCATCGAGCGTTGCCGTGGGGGAATGGGCACGATCCGGGGATGGACGAGTACTACCTTCTGGACAAACACCGGTCTGTCATTCGAGAGGCCGTTGCGTGGGCATATCCGGATGATGTGGAGAGGAAAGAGGTTGATCCCTGGATGAGGCGTATCTTCATGCGCGAGTTTAAGATAGTTGTAGTGTTGATGCTGTGCGTGGTGTCATACAAGACCCAGCGCGTGCTTGTAGCGTATCCGACCGTACGAGGCTCTTGCAGAACCAAGCGTTTCACGTTTGAGGAGGCGTAATTAAACTAGCTTGCTAGTATACCAGTTGAGCAGTATCTGAGTTGTATAGATCGCTTTGTTCTATCAACTAAGGATAGGCGAGAATTTCGAAATGAATTCCAGGGCGCTTTAGAATCGAGAAGGCGGCTATATAATGGAACAATCACTAAGCATAAATATACATAATACACTGGGGTCTAAGAAGTATATGTTCTGCACTTGCGCTCATATGAAGCCATCGTGGCTCGGGCATGGAAGTAGTCACGACTACCTAGCAAGGAGAGTTGAATCAGCAGCCGCACGTGATGGAGACAACCTTGGAAATACCTACTGACAAAGTAGAACTCGAGCATCTGACCTTGAGTGAACACACACGGGAAGGTTTGGTTTGCTGACAATCTCTAAACTTCTAGATGATTGCAGCGCATATTTTAAAGGAAATAGACCGTACCTCAGGTCATGTTCGTCATATGCATCTCGCTCACAGCCATCTGACAAGTCTTCCATACTCGTCTGCAAACCCACAGCATGTCGCTCAATTCACCTTCCAAAGAGCTCGATGAGCGTATTTTTAGCCCTTTGGCTCGTAAAGATCTCAGCACCATGTCCCGGACATCAAAGTACTACTCCAAGATAGCTGGGCCTCACCTGTATCGGCGAATCTTCTTCAATGTCTGACAAAATCACAACGCGCGAAGATTGCTTCTGACTCTACTCTCACGCCATGGCTGGGCCTTACATATCAAAGAAGTAGAGGTTTTAAAGCATCCACGGATGCAGCAGCCAGGTCGCGCAGAATGGTCTAATAAGGACATACACCAGCTAGATGCAGCATTACCCAGCCTTCAATGCTCCATTGCTGCTATGTTTGGGCGTCACCGTGACAACTCAGGCCTCCGATTGGCCTGGATGGCGTCTATTATCGCGCCAAAACTTATAGAAGGCACGACCGCTCTCATTGTGTGTATGGCTACCAATATCGAGCTTTTCAGCTTCACGTCGAGCCCGCACTCCGACAATGGACACAGCAAGTCGTTTCTCAGCGAAATTCTCGTAGAAGTTGCCTCAGAACAAACTATCTCAAAGCGGCTCACGAAGCTGAGCAAACTTATCTTCGACACCATTGGGAACATTGAGCTCTAGCCGCGTGAGCTTGGGCGGGAGCTTTGCTCCAGAGCTAAGAAGCTCGGTGTATTTACTGCTCTCCAAGAGATACACAATGTCAATACATAGCGTGGTCAGCTGCGTAAGGTATCGGAGGCCAGACAATAGCGGCACAGACACATAGATTCTCTGGTTCGGACTCTGGATGGTGAGCCTCAAGAACTTGAGCTCTGGACACTCAGTCGTCAGCTTGTCAATAATTTCCTGGTGTCTCACTGAAGATGTACCCCGTCGATCACAGAACATCAGGCACTGGAGGCGCGGGACGCGTTCACGGTGAAGAACTCCGGCAGGAATGAGCGGCCGTAGGTATGGAGAATCTAGATCTGAAGCAAATTTGTTTGCATAGGCAAACTGTTATACTGCAGAAACGCGACTTGGCGGGTGTCACCGGTCTTGAGAGAGCTGAGCGATTGAAGGTGAGGGAGCTGATCCGTGTCAACCGCGAGCTCATCCTGGACATGATGTCGCTAGGCAGACAACAGTCTTTTCAGCTTCGCCCTTTCTTTGACGATGGGCCGCCGATAAGGCATTTGAGCCTTGTCATTGACACCAGCTACCCTTTTTGATCTGGCGTTGTCACGATCTTTAGGACCATCGCCAATAAATTACGAGCCAGATCCTGTGATTTCCAGATCTGGAGGCCTCCGGTTATAGGAAGTATTGAGAGGGGGTTGCAGGCGATAATCTTGGGAGGACCCAGGTCGCAGACTGCACCCAATGTCGGGTGAGGTGAGTCCCGCATGCGTATACCGCAAAGTTTCCTCGACTTATATTGGTTTGTAAGAAGCATCTGACTAAGTTTACGGTCTGCGATTAGGACTTGGGATATCGCGGTATGTGGTCTTCACGGGATGAGAGTATTGTCCGTGGCTCAGTCAACAATCTCCAGCATACAGTACGCCTTGTGTCCAACCGCCTTCTTCACCACAGACAGAGGGTCGATCTTTTCTCTCTTCTTCACTTCCACCATGCCGTCCTCACCTACAACGGGTGCCTCAATCACCTCTTCCACGCCATCGAGCGCACCAGTCTCAAGAAATGCCTTGAGCATACCATGCGAGTAGCCTGACACAAGTACTACATTTTGGTCATTCATCGTGACAGGTTTGCTAGTCTGCCCTGCCAGGTTCCAGAAGATCAGCTTGGGCATGTCGTATCCAGCATCAGCATATGCGCGTTTGATGCGATCAAATGAAGAAGACCGGCCATGTGGGTCCATAGCTGAATCAAATTGCATGTCGCTGAAAACGAAGACCTGCTTGATCATCTCCGCCTGCGGAACCTTCTTGAGTTGTGCAGTTGCAAGTAGAGTCTTGAAGACAAGGTCAAAATCAGTGTTCGTCCCCCAGTCGATCCCTCGTGCGAGCTCGACTGCGCTGCAAAGCTGGTCTAGCTTTTTGTCGTCGTGGAAGCTGACTAGATTTGGAGATTCGGAAAACGTAATGATGAAGCCGCCGAAGGGTCCAGTAGTCACGGCAGCAATCAGAAGTGATAGTCCGATAGCAGAGTCCATGGGATTAGACCCATCCCTGAACGTTGGATAAGTCATACTGCCACTCACATCGCAGATTGCAATTGAGGACTGCAGTGCTCCAGCGTCACGGACACTCTGCACTAAAGTGCGCCATTGACCATCGACGACCTTTCGTTTGATTTCTTGCTGAAGCGCACCAGCCTTTCCCTTCCCAACTTTGCCCTTTCCAAACGCCTGGAAAGACTGTGTCTGAAAGGCTTTGCGTACCAGCGTGGATGGCAACAAGGTCGCACCTGAAATTGCGGTAGTTCCGTTCGTGACGTCATTGACGTATCTTGTGAAGCGTTCCTCATCCTTGCGGATGAAGAGGTCAGTGTAACGACTCATGGCCATCGATGGCACATGCCCGTAGTCGATGTTGCCGAATGTTCCAGCAGCTATGTCTCGCTCTACAACTTCGAGGGCTCTCCGCAACGGAGAGGCGTATTGCCTGCGGTAGAGCTCGCGGACATGGCGGAGGTAAAGCTCTCTGTTGGACGCGTCTGAGCACTGCAGTGTTGGGTCTGGAAAGAGAGCTTCAGCTATCGAGGAGAGGATGAAGGTATGCTTGTCGTGGAATCCACCAAAGGTGGGGGCCCATTTAGCAGCTAGAGACAGCTTACGCAAATCTGTACGCTTGCCAAAGTCCAGCACGGCTTTATCAGTCTTGAGCTGGTCGACGAAGAGCTGCGTCACTCTGACGTGGAGTGCGCGGTAGAAGGGATCACCGTTGAGCTTGTGCTGTATCCGTTTATTCTGCTCTTGTTTATTCTTGCGTCGCAGCTCACGTGCGGTGTCCTGATCGTTCTCCCACCGCTTCCGCTTGCCCGAATTGGAAGCATCTGGCTTTTGGTTGAGAAGAGAGTCGAAATCGCCATCGACCTTCAATTGGTCATGTGCTGCGAACACGACAAGGTTGAGGAGATCCTTCCAGTAGCCGTGAGAAAGGCCGTGTCGGACATCGTTCAGGTCTTTCGGTTCCGTGGATGCAACTGCTGCACCTTCGGCCGAGATAATCTCGAAGTCATCATCTGCATCAGGATCCAAAGGCTTCCTTGAGATTACCGGGCGGACCAGCCACGGCAGATTCGCGAGGAAGGTGTTTGGATGATGGACGGAAAGCCAACCAAATGCGCCATAGGCGGCCTTCCTGCTACCCTTGCCAAGGTGTATGCTTCGGGCGTTAAAGATAATATTCAGAGTCAGAAGTGCGTCTTGCTTCCAAGCCAAGGTGAGAGCCTTGTCGAGTTGGCTACGTGAAGTTCCTTCACCAATGTCGTAGAACAAGTCGACCAGAGCATTCACGGATGAGATGTTGGTGACATCAGCGTTCTCTGTGTAGGTCTTGTTCTCATCAAAGAGCACCTTTAATAGGCGAGGATTGTCAGGTTCGAACGGAGCTGATCTTTTCAGAGCATTGTGACTCACTTCCTTTCTTTCAGGCGAGCCCCCGGTGTGCGTACGGAGCGTCTCCAGCTCGTTTATGATGCGATGTAGGCTCTGCTCGCTGGCAGCCGCTTCAGAGCTCCCAAGGGTAGGCTTGAGCTTCAAGGCAGCTGTGAGCGCGGACAGTTTTGCAAACTCAGGAACAAGGACCGGGAAGGAAGAGTTCAGTACTGATTGCTTTGCCACGGAGGCTGGCGACGCTGCGGTCAAACTGGTTTGAACGTCTCCCATATCGAGTTTTGCTAATGAATGTACTGGACGCTGCGGTACAGCTGGACGAGTGCCTAAGAAGTAATGTTGATCCTGCCAGTCACGTCACGTTATGTTGACTGCCTGACGCTAGCATCTCTTTACAGCAAGGAAAGGGCGACCTTGAAGGGCGGAACCAAGCAAGCACCCGCCTTCCTCTCATCACATGTGTCCAGTCACTCAACTACGGTAGCTGTCACTTGTCAAGGCCAATGAAAGAGGAAGAAATTGCGTCAACGTTGGTGTGACAGCTACCTCAGCCATGATGATCCGATAAGTGAAAGGGAAGGCACGCCTGCATTGAGGTCGTTCTCTCTTCGATTGAGTGGATACCGCAGACGTTATTCTTAATTGAGATACGGGTAGACTGCATGATGGCAATGTTGATGACTGAGATACTGTGTGCCAGACGCTGGGAAGGCGAAAGACGCGTGAAGCTTGGCTTGGCGTGACGGCAAGTGGGGCGCGGGGCGGCGTTGCCTGGAGAGCTACAGCTCCAATCAACTCCACCATCATCGCAGACAAACTCACCACTACAACCATGACGTCGAGCACTGAGCAGTCGTCATTTTTTCAGCAGCGGATAGCAAAGGGAGAACTGGTCGTCAAGGGTTCGTAAACTGCTCTCACTGCAGACAAACTCTGCTAATTCCACAGACCCTCCCAAGTTCGACCTTGAATCATATATTGCCAACTATGCCGGTACGTCTTCGTGTCTTTTGGCTTCTTACATGACCAGCCGCTGATTTATCTCAAGGCCACACAAGAATCGATCGACTTCATCACATCGGCTCTCACTCGCCATACCTCGCTCTTGATGCGTACCGCGTGGCGATCGCGGAGGCGAAGAAGGGCAAGAACGTCAATCTCTACCTGCATTTAGTAGAAGAGCTGAGCAGCATTGCGCCACAAGACCCCGCGGCTCTGACGGACACAACATGGGCAGAAAAGAAGGCACAAGAGACCCAGCGTGAGCAAGACAGGCTGGAGCACGAGCTCAAGTCGTACAAGAACAACCTGATCAAGGAGTCTATCAGAGTATGGATGCGCCCAAGGGATCACCTTTTGGCGCCGAGCTAATGACACCTCAGATGGGCACCGAAGACCTCGGTCACTTCTTCTACGACACCGGCGACTACAGCAATTCGCATAAGTCTTACATGAAGATGCGTGAAAGCTGCACCTCGAACAAACACCTCGCGGACATGACCCTCCGTCTTGTATACGTTAGCATTGCGCAGAAGTCGTGGTTGACAGTGCAATCCAACCTCGCCAAGGTTGATGCTGCACAGCTGAAGGGCGACGATAAGAGCAAGCTGGAACCTATCGTGTCGGCCTGCACGGGTCTCGCGCACATGAGCGTTGGGAACTTCAAGGAGGCAGCAACAAACTTCCTCGGCACACTGCCCACGTTCTTGACGACCGATCCTGCGGCTGGCATCACATGGCAGAAAGAAGTAATCTCTGGCAATGACGTGGCCGTATACGGTGGTCTTTGTGCGCTTGCCTCGATGGATCGCAGCGAATTGCAGGCAAAGGTGCTTGGCAACAGCGAATTTAGGAACTTTCTCGAGCTCGAACCGCACATTCGCCAAGCCATCAACCTCTTTTGCAACTCCAAGTATAGCGCATGCCTCGATGTGCTTGAAGGCTACCGCAGCGACTATCTCCTCGACGTGTACCTCTCCAAGGTTCTGAACACCATCTATGGGCGTATTCGTACCAAGAGCATCGTACAGTACTTCATCCCCTTCAGCTGCGTCACACTCGACGAGATGTCATCCAAGTTTCCCGCCACAGGGCAAAGCACCATCGAGGATGAGCTGGAGCACATGATCAACGACAAGACACTCGAGGCACGGATAGATCTCGTTGACCGACTTCTCATTTCCCCGCCGACGAATCCTCGCCACGACGTACACGCCAACGCTTTGAAAATGGCTGAGACCTACGACCACACGCTCAGGTTGCGTCTAACACGTCTGAATCTGCAGGCTGTTGGTATGGAGATCAAGGCAGAGAAGGGTTCAAATGACAGGTCAGCCACCATAGGCGAAAGCTTGAGGGGCCTGGGTTCAAAGATAGGCTTCACCTAGGAGGCGATCTCATCTGCGAGTCTCAGGAGGGGCTCTATGTGAATCTATCATGCAGATTGAGGAAAAGAGGTATCCGCAAAAGGTGCTCTTGCAGGTGTTTGAAGTTGGAGCAACGAGCAACGAGCATTGTAGGCGTTCAAAGGCATGGCGTGAAAGGCGCATATCAGCGAGGGGCACATGGGTGTAAAGCTTTCTACAATGATTACGGTAGACATTTCCGTTTGAAGTAAACGTGAACCACATCACTCGTTCAAGCTTGAAGGTTCCACATCCGTCGTTGCGCTCCATTGGGTGTATATTGCTCTCAAGCCGCCCCTCCATACCTCACTTACGCTGGGTCAGGCTTCCATATGCCGAAAAACGCCCAAAGTCGCTCCTGACCTGCCGAGTTATCTCGTCCGGTCCGAACTTGTTCAAGATCGAACAGCTCATAATCATCACAGTCATATGTGACGACTGAACTCTCGTTTCTGCTCCAATACAGCAGATACAAGAGCTGTTGGAGACCATAGATGAAGCAGGCGCTTCCTAACAAGCACGTCGCTCTAATCCTCTTCGAGGTGCAGGCTAAGCTCCTTGATTGAAGTCGCACACAAGAGCTCGATCTAGGCTGCAATGAGTGTACCTTGTTCAAAGAGACCCAGATGACCATTGAAATCGCGGGCGAATCCTTGTGCGTTGGTGCGTGTCAGATGGAAGGCTGTCAGCTTAGGTGGAAGCATCTCATGTGGCTCGAGGAGGGCACTGCAGTCATCCTTGTTAAACGCATAGTTGGCCGGATTATCAAACGGGCCCCTTCGAGCATTTGAATGAAACTAGATCTGATATTTATGGCTAGTTGGTCGAGAGATGATTGTTAGAAGCAGACCACGCGCACATAAGTCGATACCTCATGTCTGTCTCAAGTACTGATCGAGCCCGATAAGCGCTTGTTGACATATCTCTACCGTAGCGACCTTTGTGCTGTCTTTCGAAACTTGATATGTTACCGCTATGTGGCAGCACCGTACATGAACCGCCATTACAGCATCCTTGCAACCCAACCCAAGAGAATCCTAAGATTCGAATTCGAAGTCTTCGAAAAATGTTGCATCATTATCCCTCCTACACTTGGAAATCTCATAGTCAGCTTCGCTGAGAATCTTCGGCTGCTCGCCCCTAAAGAATATCCCGTAGAGAGTCTCAGTGCCGTCACTACAAGGAACTCTAGAACAGAGGTCGAGAGTATCATTGAGCTCTGTAATGGTAGAGGCAAACCAGATGTGGAATGCTGGATTCGTTAGGAAATGAGCACTCCTAGGACTGACTACATTGAGAACTTCGTCGGGTTGCTAGGAGAACACTGCTCAAAGCTGCAGCGCCTTGAAGCAAGCGATCTTGACGTACAGGGTTAAGAAACGGAGAACATTGTGTCCAGTCTCAAACGCCTCTGCAGCTCAAAGACTCACTCAACCTGCTGGCCCTGGAGAACGTTTGGCGCGTGTCACTCGACAAGTCCTCATACAATCTAGAGGTACTCCATTTACATGATAAGAACGCGAAACTGTTGAGCCCAATGCGGCAGTTCTCAAGGCAATTCTCGATGCTTACATGCAAAGTCCCTTGCCACATGCAGGAGACTTGATGCAGCAGAAAATGTGTTAAAATTTGCAACGATTCGCCCTGCAAGATACCAGAGAAGCGAGTAGCCTGGAGAGACCTGGGTCTATCCTATAGGGAACTGTAAGAAGGAATAGACTCTCATTTGTGTTTCTGTTACACAAAGCATGGAATCGAGCCATGAATCCCGCGGCGAACTGTCACTGCGAGATTCGAGGAGGGCGGTTGGACATAAAGAACGATCACTCGACCAGTCGTCAGGCAGTATACGGGTGGCTGAGGTTAAGAGATAACGATCAAGCTGAATGTTTGAACACTAGTCGACACAGTGAGATCTTCTTTGTAGAAGACGGAACCTGAATATCGGACGATTTAGCGATCAGACGTAAGACAGAAGTGCACTTTGAAGTTGCTCAAAGTCAATCTAAGCTGACAGTCTGCTTTGGCTTTCAGCTTGACGATGGCCTCAATCTCCATGCGTCGTATGTAGCGAATTTTACTACAACGACCAAGTGCGCGTCAAAGCTGACCTGCGGCAAGAGATGAGATTCGGACCTGCAAATGCACAAGGACAACATGCGTCTGGCACGAGCACCAAAATGCACTGTCAGGACAGAACCAACAGCTTTTGCATCTCAGAGTAATGGACGTCACAGCCTCAAGCCACACACAGATATGCTGACTCGCACGAAGCCATCCTCTTAGTTGTTCCGTGCCATCCTCGAGTTCGGATTTGACTCCTAGTTCGTGTAGGACGAAGACTCAGAAAAAGCACCTCGATCTTCGATTTCACATCAATGTGATACAACCGCGATCGGAAGGCAAGAATGAACACGCTACCGATGATAGCCCATACAATTGAGTTGTCTCGACAACAGGCGTAGCGAGAATGTACAGGATCGAGATCCACAGCATCTATCCGCGAAGGAACTTGTATTTCGCGAACCCTTGGGGAGCAGAAAACATCAGTGCGCGGTCAGGTTACAATGTCTTGGGGCACAGCAGGGTGTAAGAAGCACTCCAAGCCTGTCACACTTGACTTACAGCTGATGCTACGGACCACAGCTGTCAAAGCTCTTTCTCACTTCGTGACAAATATGGGTGTCGTCCGGTGCATATCGTGGACGGGCGGCCGTTGTACGCTAAGTGTGGGTATTCCAGACCAATGATTGTGGCAGGTATGCTGCTACATGCGGCTGAAAGATCCTTCCCGTCGAAAGAGGGTTTAAGCGATGATCTAAGATTGTGTATCACCCGGTATTGGTCAAGAATGCTGATTTTCGGTGCGCAGTCAATCACCTCACGTCGCACGCTCTGTTTCGCTACCAAACGCTCGTCAAGTCTACGCCGGCTCATCGGTGAAAGAACAGAGCGCAGATGTTTGTGTACCACCACAACATGTTCCATCGTATGGACAGCTAAATGGAAGAAATGCGCGCATCGCTAGATACAGCGTTTTGCTGGTCGCACTCGGACCTTTATGCCGATGATGAGAGCCAAGGTGTGGCGTGAATATGTGTCACTTGAATGATTCGGTCCATATCATGACCTTCAAGAAGTAAGGGATGGCGAGATGCGCGCAAGTATTTCAAGCGCGCGGCAATTTCAGCAAGCAAGCACCCGACTGGAGGCTTTAGCGCGCTGTGGACGAAGACAATGTTTGAAGAACGGTATCTTGACAGCTTGCTTGCAGAGTTTAGCAAGTTATCAATGACGTCCTGAATGCTATGGGCATAGTTCGTCTGCACGTAATACTGAACTATGCATAACTGCAATCTGGGTCTCCGTTGCGGTCGGGATTGACTCCATCGATTTGGACAGCTACTTGTCAAAGAGAGAGCGATCGTGGATGAAAGCAGAAGGTTTGCCGGCAAGCGAGGGAGGATAACGAAACATATTGTGTAGAGAAACCTGAAAAGAGCATGGCGATCGCACGGCGATAGATGCTGCAAGGTTTCATGGTTCAGACAGGGGTGCTCAGACATTCAATTTGGAAGAAAAGACCGATATCTGAGGGCGAAAGATCTAGCAAATATGACGATGCTTCATTCTTGAAGTTTCCAGTTCTTAGGGATGGGTCGGCGGTCTAGAGTGTGGTGAAGTGAGGCTTACTTAGCTCCAAGTTGGCGATTTCGTGACACAACAAGCAACGAGTATGTTAACGTAAATTTCTCCGGTATGAGAACGGGTACTCTAAAGTAACGTCGCCGTATCCCCAGACATGACAAGCATGTGTGGTTTCAAGCTGGTCAATACATACCGTGATAATGCCGATAGTTGCGGAGGAGTGACTGGTCGACAAAGCAGCGTCTGACCCCTCTTGTTCACGACACCCCTCGGAGACCAAGAGGACCGACGCCCGTTACTGCTCTGACCACCGCGAGAGCCTTGCCGTGAGGTTGGGCCCTTGCCAAGTCCATGTCGGACTCAAAGCGGGCTGTCAATGCCCAAAGGAGATATTGCGCCGTAAAAACTCCGGGATAGCGGTCAACGGCGAAGTGATTTTCGGCACTTCTACGAATGACTTGATCACTATTTAGTCCGCATCGCCGAACGAGCACTCGGTTGAGATCCCATTCGTCACGATCTTTGTCGGGTACACGGCGATCCATCGGCGCAATACGATCTGTATCTTGCAGACAATCATGTGACAGCAAGGATCGTCAGGAATCAGTTTGGGATCATTGCGTGACTAGAAGGCCAGAGGTAGGGGAAGGGCATGCTATAAACTTTGCGCACTGGCGCAGTGCAGCTTCACCCCCGTTTGGAGCTCAACGTTGTGAATACGGCTGTCTCCGCACGCTGATCAGTGGCCACAGCGAGTAAGTTGTATATGCTCGTGCGTTCGTCTTCTTGAGCAACAGTCCACGTTGCGCGATTGCCGGGCTTGCACCCGCTATTTGCATATGCGTTTTATCAGGGCAACAACTGCGAGCAAGTCAGCCGCTACCCATTCTGCTGCCAGCGGCTAAAGCGCAGGGTCCAATAAATACGTCCAAGTCCAGACCAAAGGATCTACCGTGTGTTCTTCTGTCACAGGCTCGAATTACACATGGGTCGCTAGCAGATGGGCATACCGGTACTAGCCATGGAGAAGGCTGATCGATAGAGCGCTTCAGCGGCTGCTGCCAGCCGTTGGATGATCACTCGACTTCCTTCCGTATTGTTGTCGAAGTGCAACACGAATTACATCGGCCTGGCTGCGGACTACATACCGAAGTGCTGGGTCGACTTGTGGGGAGTGTGAATGATGGTCTGTACCCGTAAAGCCAATCGAGTGAAAGGTCGTACCGACGGCAGCTCTACCAGAAGGCTGATCGCTGTTGGATCTGACCACCTGATGGTCATTTGAACATTGATATGACAGTTGCACCGAGTGCACGTTGCCGTTGACGAGGGCCGCCTTCGACGTTGCTTTTACGCAAGCTAGAAGCTCGCTGTCACGCTAACTAGGGACTTCAGCATCAGAGCGAAAAGCAAACATACCTAGGTAATCTTTTGGGGAGCCCCTACGTGGGGGATCCCTTCGGTCCATCCTATGTGCTTGAAGAGTGGCCCCAGTTGAGACCTTGATAGACACTTGAACAGAGTTGTACTGCACCAATTGACGGGACCTCAAGCACCGAGCATGTCGATGCAAGCTATCAATACAACGAAGACTATTGGAAATCAATCAGTCGGTGCGATAACTTTGCCCAAGGTTGATGGGCTCGTGTTGTGGGTGTCGATGCTCCAACGAGACTGCTTGTTTCCCAAAATGGTGCCAAGCCACCTGTTTCGTTCCTCCGAGGTCCTTTGGTGCACTGATGGGCCGGCAACTTTCGTCGCACCAAACATACACAGAAGCATCTTCATGGCGGCACATACGAATTTGCTGCGGTGATTGACTACGTGAGACCGCCGATAGCCTCTGGAAGCAAGGCAGACTTCGCAAGAAGTTTTTCCTAGCTCAACCGCGCACATGAGATTTCCCCTGAGAACGCCGATGTCATAAGCCAATATCGCTGATAATCACTGGGAATCGCACACTGACGCAAGTTCCCGCTGCAAAGCGCCGAACGGGACGAAAAGGCAATGAAGCACGAACCGAAACCTACACAAGACCGCAAATCAACAGCACGAATCTAACGACTCCTGCGAGTCAGCCTGCAGTGAGCCTGTTGAAACAGTTTGCTGGTTTGAGATTAGGATGCCATCCCGTGCCATTGGGACAGGGGCAGCTTTTTTCGGCGACCAGCGTCATCATCCTGGCATCGTGAGGTGACCTCTCTCGACCGACAGCGTGGGCCCGGGAGGTGGTGGAGAAAGCCAGCCACTGATCAGCTCGGCTCCATCGACGGCGCTGCGCTGACCGCGGCGTTGGATGTACGCTATCTTACTCTAGGACACTACCCCTGGCGATGACAGGCAGCGCCTTGTTGCGCGTGGACATCACAGTCGGCGATTTGGTACCGAAATTCTCTTTATTAGTTTGCGAGTTTCAAGAAACACTTAGTAGGCTATAGAGTGCGCAATGTGGGTTGATAACCGACTGTTACTTGTGACGATGCCACAAGGATACACCATGCTCGCGAGAACAGGCGCTGTTTTTGACGACGAGATCAATGCCTAAAACGAAGGGGTGGGGTGGGGGGAGGGGGGGGTAAGGCGAGAGTTAGGCACGTGCGACGCACGGAACAATGCACATCACTTATTCATCTGGCGATCCAATGACAGCATAGTGCTATTCGCATACTCCTATAAACGGCGCTACAACCATCTAAGCGCACTGAGTGCGCACCGCATAACGCAAGCAATACGATCTAGGGCCAGCGTTGAGGCCTGAGGCGCCCAACCGCTCAGTATGCAGATTGGACGAGCCGTCAGACGTCCTCCGGCTCTCAGTACCCTGCAAATTCACGAGCCTCATCAGAACGTAGACGTCCATAACGTCGGCCCGTACTTGACTTGCGACCGCCGCCGAGAAACACTCGTCCCGTTGCCGGCCACATGATTTACAAGACGGCAGATGCAGTTGTCCAGAGACTGACTCTGTCACTTGCGGCGAGTGTCTTACGCCTTTCTTGATTGGACGGGACACTTGTTCCAGGCTGTCTTGCAATCGCGAACGCACGGCATGAGCATATGTCTGCTGTTGTGTTCCACTCGTGCGCTGATCGCATTCCAAGAACGCCGTCTCTCCCTGCGCTGGGCTGCGGTGTGAAGCAGCAAAGTCGACGCATGAAAACCACCAATGTGGAATCATCCAGGCAGTTTCTGGGACTGAAGCTTTATCTTCCTAAGGCACAACATGCAAGGCAAAGGCTCTAAGATGTTGACCAGGAGGAAAATGCCAACAGCGATACCAAACGAATTAAATCTTGTGTAAATTCATTTCGTGCACAGCGGCAAGCGAAAGTATGCTGGACACATGAGACATGCTCGTGCACGTCACATACATGCCCCGCTACGACCAGGGCTACCGGGCTCGGTAGCTGAGCAGCGGGCTCCAGGAGCGAACCGCGGCGCGGCAAGGTGCAGAAATGACAGCCGGACTGTCTTCCGTTGGCTCAGGCGGGAGCCGCAGGGTTCGTCAGCCACGGCCCATGCGCTTGCGTCGGTTTGAACGCACTGTCGTGTCTTAGCTGCGCAATCCTACGGTGGGGTCTTGGATTCCGCTTCCGCGCGTGGTCATGGTCGAGCGTGCAGTAGCGCCCAAGTGCGTACGTGCACAGTATGCCAGCATATCCCTGGCAAGCCTAGAAGCACCGCCTAGCGTTGTCGTCAAAGGCGCCGAAAGTGACAGGGCCTCATGTACTTGTCCACTTCCTCTCGCGGGACATCGAGCTAGGGGGACAGGGGTGGCTGCAGATTTTATGATTTCGTGCCCGGCCAGCGGTCCTCCGACATGAATACTACACCGCACATTCTTATATCATACCGGGTCCTTGCGCCTCCTCCCGGTGACGGCCTGGCATATACTCGACAGATCCGCTACCACTTTTCGTGGCTCTGATCCCTCGCCTTCAATCCAAACATCTACAATAACACAACCCATTGTCATCACCACTTTGATACGGCAGGCACACCATACTGAAGGCACCTTAATCGGGACATCACAAATCCACACTTGGAATTCAAGACTCGTCACATTCCACTATACCGACATTCTAACATTTTTGTTGTCGGGGACCTGAAACCTGTTACAACACCTCCTGCAGTATCTACTTTCTCCAATTTAGGGTTGTCTTTCAGGCGACCCTTTTAACGCTGTCATCCTGGCTGCTCAAGCACTTCCGGCTATCCAAGCCTCCCACACTCACTATTCTAATCGTCTGACACCGCCTTACCATAACGACTCCAAGTCTGATCACTCATGGATGGCTGGTCGTGTCCAGAGGGGCACTGACGACTTCTACCCCATGTCTCACCGGTCTTCTGCAGGGTCACAGCAAAATACCCCTCAACTATCGCCTATCCAGTCACAACCTGCGATGCATCCGCCATACAATCCAGGCCATCTGTCGCTCTCGCTGCCGCCTCTTCGTCAATTGTCCAAGACCCCACCAACTCCATCTAATCACCGGCATGGCAATCCTCTAGGTGTCCAGTCTATCTTGAACCCCGAAGCCAAACTCATCGAACAGCAACGAGAGTTGAGACGTAGTGGACATCAGATGGAAACCTCTTCCCCTGTGGACACGCACTACTCAAGCAGTCTGCCCTCTATTAGTCGACCACCGAGCGTGGACTCGACGCAGGATGAACAGAGGCCTCAAGGGCTCTTCCAACCACCCGGTCGACCATCTGGACGCCACGTGTTGACTCCCCAATCACCTAGTATGCACAGGACTCAAAGCATCGGGGGACTGAATCGTCCCACAGGCACAATTGATGCTCATCAGTCCCCATTCCTGACCGCTCCCCTACGTCCATCTGAACTAGCACCCACGTATCCTGCTCTACCAACGCCCCCTGCTGGAACAAGAACAAGTTACTTTCCATCTCTGACCAGTCCGGCCCCAACGTCGAACATGCTGCGTACCGATGGGCGACGCACAAGTGCTCAATTCGTGCCTTCAGGCAGTGCCAGCCCGATTACACAGTATTCACCGTATAGCCAGGCGGCATCCGTTGCATCAGGGTACGAAGGCCATGGCCCTCAAGTTCGTTATACACATGAGACTCGCACGCCCGGTCACCCTATGGAGCACGAGCGCATGATCCCCGTCGCACCGAGCGGCCAGAGCAGTATTCAGATTATGACGATCAAGAGTCAACAGGGCCATAACGTACAAATCCCGGTTGAAGTACAGGCTGCCTCGAAAGTTGCTGACGAGAAGAGGAAGCGAAACGCAGGCGCATCAGCTCGCTTCCGTGCACGCCGCAAAGAGAAGGAGCGAGAGGCCTCCACGACCATTTCCAGACTGGAGCAGCAGGTTCGTGACGCGGTAGACACAGCTGAGTTCTATCGGTCAGAGCGGGATTTCTTTAGGTCCGTTGTCAATCAGCAGCCAGGCGCCGAGAGACATTACCAAAGACCGCAGTCTCCGGTGCTTCGACGCCTGTCATCCGTTCCCTCACATGCGGCATCCCCCATGGATGGCGGCTCGGACGAGTCTTACGGTGACTACGAGGACGATAGACGTGACACAGACCGCAACGTACGACGACGCACTGGCAGCTACCAGCCTGGCCCCAGGCCTTCGCCGATCGATACGAATACGTCACCTTACTCTTCCCACGGCTACCCGGCGTCACATGGCCCTCCTTCGCACGGTCAACGATATGCTCCAACCGAACAAGGGCATCTGCCAGTATTGCAGCAGCCCACGCCGGAGCGGTCCCAATACCGTGATGCTTTCCCTTGAAAGATCACTTCTTAGAGCCTGAGCAGCACTCCGCCAAGGGTGTAGTCTCTTTCACATTTCTCCGTTCTTGCATCTCAAATCGGCTCGTATTACTCCCGATGATTGATCACCAGTTTATTCCCTAATCAAGTCTACGTCTCTTCACATTACTTAGCGGCTCATAGAAGACCGAGCAACATTTGCTATATACCCTGTTCAGCGCTAGACGCTTATTTGCTAGTCATCTCAATCTTGTATCACGCATAACCACTACATCTAGAAGTCTAAACTGTGCCGTCATATGACGGACACATCATACATCAATGTACTACAATTGTGTAAATTTTAGACCCTCCAACTGCGACTCTGCCCAGGTGAGGCACGGATGGTCTTATCGTGCAGCACGTCACCTCCCTCCGCGATGGCACGCATCTGATGTACTCCGGAGCATCTGTCTACATCGCCTGAAGTATCCAAGGGCTTCACCGGCTCCCAGACAACCTCGTCAATGGTCGATCTTGAACTCCAGGCCTAGGCACGGGCTGCCAGCGGTACCTGATCTTCACTCGTAATTCTTCGAAGAAACCTGCTGTACGCTACATGTGCGTCCAGAAAAGCAATCAAAAGCTCACCAATCAGCTGTATTGCCCATCCTCCGCTAACGAATCACAGGGCTGGCGCGCGGAAGTGGGCGACAAAGCTAAAGGGAGCCATGTGGGTCGTAGAACTCTCTCCAAGCCATCACAGACCGCAAATTGCGGCTAACCTGCGGTCCACGGCCAGGAGCACCTGCCGTATCCACTGTCACAGCGGAAGACGGCTTCGAATACACGCATGTCTCAGCCGGTCCACGTCTCGAGCAAAATGTTTAGACAGCTGTGGCAGTTTACACTGGTTCAGGTAAGTGCAATTGAGGCGTTGGCTTTACGGCTCAAAAGCCCCTCGATCATAGAAATGGCCCGATCTCAGAGTCCGCCCTCATCGCAATATCCGACTCAGGTACAGACGACCACCGGACAAGGCTCCATGGGACACACTATCGAACAGTCTTCACACCTTCACTCATATGGTGCTGTCGCGTGGTATATCAATAGTATCAATTCAGGCCTCTGGGCGTGTTGAAGTACACCATCTCAGGCCAGCACGACTTAGAGCTGTCCACGTATGCGACCTAGAGCACGTTTCGACCTCGTGGACACGCCCACTGCGCTTCATATGACGCATGCCTCGAGCAGATCCCATTCCCAACATCAGGGTCACTAGTGGAAAATCATGACCTTGGAAGCCACCGTTCCTCCGCGCTGGGACCCCTGAAGCGTGTTGTGCAGCTCATGAGGTCGGAGATTACTCCGTTGGAAAGGCGTTGGGGACGGATTGTCAAGAACGGGCGAAACCTAAACCTTGCCATTGCTCAAGCTCAAACTATAAACCTCCGCAAATCGCCCCATCATAGATCGTGGCTTCAGCCTTCCTCACCGTCAAGATGCCGCCTTGAACTATCATTTCGCTACAGCTTGGACGTTGTCGCGATACCACTCTTGGGAACAGCAGCCGCTACTGCGTCAAACGCCTCTTTTGGTGTTGGGACCTTGGACTTGAAATTGCGATGTAACGAAGTGTATTCCACATTACAACCGGTCCGAATATGGGACGAAATACGAGTTTGCGTCAGACTCAACAATCCTTGTTTGTACTGACCGCACTAAGCATCGCATTCGAGTTCGGCGAGCGTTTCCCCGGGCTATGGTCTGCCTGGCTGCCCGAAATCAGTCTGCGATATCCCAGAAGGGGTCGGTATGTATTCCCCGAGCATCGTCGGATTGCCGTGCCCCACACACCCACATCGGGGTAGTGAATACAACGCTTTTGGGCGCTCGCTTTCAGACGAGAGCCTCGACATGAGCAGAGTCTTTGGGCTCGATAACGCAGGTCAAAATGACTCGCAGTTTGCAACAATCCCGTGATGACAGTCCTTTTGCAACTAAAGATGCAGTGGTCACCCAAGTTCTATGTAATTTCGAACACCTGGGTCCAATGCTGACATATATCCTTATAATGATGACTCTGCGAAACTATGTTAGCTTGCGTCGATCTTGGCTGGAAGCTCATATCGCAAGCGAGAGCTTAGGAATTTGCTGAGAATCGGAAGCCTGTCTGCTGCAAAGAGATCCAGTCTTTGAGATGGATCGTCTTGAATCGCAACAAGGATATGATCGTGCCCCGCAGCTCATGCTACCGCTTCCCCGAAACATGTCTTCACCGCTTCTTCATCTTGATCGAGTAGCTGCAACTTCTAAGGTCCCCATTTGTGTAAGTGATCATTAGTGTCAGAGACCTCGTTGCTCACAGGTTGGCTGGCGAAGACCTGCACCCCACCCCAAATGCGCGTCTTTGGGACCCGGGATGTGGGGCAGTGAGGGACCACATCAGAAGAAACGAACAACGTCTCTAGAAGCGGTCAGCAGCTGGTCACGGATGTTGAGCATCCTTGTGGATCGCACAATACGTGCAGGACGACGAGATCGGTGGTGTATCCACCAAATAAAATCAACACGCGATGCAACGCCCTCACCGGCTTCCTTGCCTTTGGGTCAGCCATGCAGTAAGGACTTCATGGTCCAGCTGACAACGAATTTGACTGTCACTTGGATCCCTGGAGCAACAGGGCGCGCTATTCGATACTACGGCTATTGCATGCTTCGGCCCGGCCAACGTTCGAGGCAGGTTACGCCCTACACGGAGTTTGGTTCAAACCGTTAAATACCCGGCGCCTCAAACGCTTCCGTAGGCTACAACACAGCTGAAGTTCCAATGATCAGTATCGGAGCATCCTCCCTGCGTTCTGACTACAAACGCAACCTCTGGCAGCGTGCGGACATTGCAGTGTCCATGTCCGTAAACTTCAACACGTGTAAACTTACCTCACCGCAAGTCCGATTATTAAGATAGAGCCGCCATCAGGTGAGACTTGGTGTTCGTGACCACCTCAAGCTGGATTCGCTACTGCAACGTCATGCATCCGCGCCTTTCTCCGTCTGCATAAAATGGTTCGTTGGCGTTTCGATATCCATTCACGGCCCTCCCAAGCGATCCATTCGGCTCAAACGATACCCTCAATGATCTAACGATCGGCACTTGACACGAGGAGACACATTGCACAGCGTCGGCGCCACACCCTCAAATCAGCACATGCGCCGCCTCAACCTGCCGCCCAAAGTAGCACCTGAGCAGGCTGAGCCAACTGCCAGAACAGGACTCTTACAGTTACAGGGCAAGTTCGAGTCCTTGTGTAACACGCTACGAACAGGACGTGAGGATCAAGATGGATCTGACTATCTGATTGAGCGCGGGGCGAGAACGGCATCCCAGTCAGCGCTTATGCATGCGATGCTGGGCCGCAACCGCCCGCCTTGCGCAAGCCGTCATGCGAGAGCCGCCTTGGACTGTAGCCGCATGTTACACAGCATCAAGAAGGCTGATGTAGAGGTTTGTTGAGACATGTCACAAGTACACTTGTACCTGCTGCAGAAACAATCGCGGCCAGGCGTACGGAAACCGAAAATGCGCACAGCTCACCTGCTCGAGCAATTGACTCGGGCATTAATTGATATGATATTGACAGAGATCAGGGTTCCGCAATTGGGCATTCGTCATCTTCAACTGGACTGCTCCAAACCGGACCACGGACTCCGCGCCACGGGCAGTGCGATGCGCACTCGACTCAAGAGAGAGCATCTTGACTTGAGCAATATAGATGACCTTCCGGTGAAGTCGGCCCCACGTACTGAGCAAGGATGAGAGATACCCGCGAACTATGTCGGTAGGCGATGAACACATCAGCACACAACCGAAGTGTTCGAGCTCCATTACCGGCATGAGCACCAATCAAAAGCAAGTCTGCGCGAAATTAAATCTTTTCGTCGCCTCAATCTCTGAATGTTTCTCGATCGCCGAGGACATTCTCCACCGCTGCGTATCTACCTGCATTCATTCTGCACGCGAGACGCCACCGCGGTAAGTCACAAGAGACTGGATCCCGCGAAAGCGGAGCTACGTCCAACACCCACCACACCGGTCCCGCTGCCCCACATCACGGACGACAGATGACATGACTTATGCAAGTCCACGCAAATAGCAATTACTGAATGACAAGTGCGAAAGTGACTGCACAGAGACCGGAGATGGAGCAGCGTCATGTGAGTCACACAGCAACGTGAGGCGAAGCGACATGCAGGCAACTGACGGCACCTTGGCATTTTTGAGCCATTTATGGTGGTCCAAGGCCTCGTCTCTTTGTGTACGACCGCAAATCAGCATGGCCCTCTATGATGTCGCAGTAAGGGCGCGGATCCGAGTGTCCGAGCCTCATTCTTGCTCAAGACGGAATACTAGATCCTGCAGGAAACTGGTCCTCCAACGGCACTTCCGCTAAGCCTTTTACTGTGAGCCTGACGGACGAAAGGGCTATGTTCAACCATGAAGCTCCTTCCAGGATGGAGACTTACGAGGTCCAATGTGATCATCTCCTGCAGCGTCAGGAACTGACGGTGGTGCCCGGGCAGTGCGTCCTACATTCATGTCACGGCGTACCATAATGTCTCTGAAGCCTGACGAACAATTCCATGTAAGCCTGCTCAAACAGGATTCCCTTCATGGAAAAGAAGGCGCCACAGATGCGCCCTGCTTCGTCCTGCCCAAATCCTTCTCGATGCCCGGGCCATGGAGGACCACCGCAATGCGACCAATGGGGAGTGCGAGATACAATTCTCTATGATACTACCAGCATGCTGACCATCTGAGGCTTCTCATTCGTCGCTCACATTGCATTTCTCCAGGTTGGCCTCATTTCGTACCAGCAGGATTAATAGTCGATAGCCATGCCCATACCTCACCCGTACGGCTCCGGTGGGCCCTAAATCTATGGACTTTACGGGTTGTGCTACAATTATCATTACACGATGTCGAGGACAGGAACGTGACGAGCTGATGCATTGCGCTCTTCTCCGTAAGTTCGTACTATCCACAATCATCAGTTACTGATGATTCGAATGCCGACGAGTATACTGGACGTTACGCAGCACACCCCTCAACGCCTCAACGCCTCATATCTTAGTGCGACGAAAGTGAGTATGTGCAGCTGGAGGGCCTTACGTCTCCACACGAGCACATGCCCCCTTACCAAAACAGCAAATGATGGCAAGTGTACCACGTGCACCTTCATCAGAATACGGACAGATGCGAGGGCGGGTACATCATCCTCGTTGACACGCAGGCACGCAGGCACGCAGGCTTGCTTTTACGAGCACAGATGCACCGTTTCATGCGCCTTAGCCCCTTCTGTTGCAGATGGCGCGCAGGTGCCTGCCTCCTTGCGTCGTGTATGCGCGAGATACAGAAGAGGAACAATGTACATGAGTTCGGGGAGGGGGCTGCTCTGCTACCAACATTAATCTCGGTTCACACGGATCAAAATGAGCAAGGAAGCGGTCAACCATCTAACCAGTAAATGCTCTTCAAGCCCTGAGTATCGGATCCTCTACCTACAGAGACCAGGTTTAAATCCATGCGTAGTGATCTCCTGCACCCTCCACATCGAGTCATAACAACGAACGGTGAGACGCACGCACGCCTCACGGCAATTGTGTGCAACCACCGATCAATGCAGCGGTAGCAAGCGGATCCCGACCTAGCACAAGTTCGCATGCGTGCCGCCGGCGGTGTCGCGATGTCATCGGCACGTAGGTCCAGCTCTTGCCGGAGGAGGTTTTGCTCGGACGAGAATATCAAGTGTGCGTTCCTGCTATTGAGCTTAGAGGGCGCCGCGACCGGGACATAAGTTGCAACAGTTCTACATTACGCAGCTCACAGATCAAATCCTGGTTCTGCGACCGCGTGGGATGTGATGGGCTTCCTTGATTGAAGATGCGGTCGTCATCAGCGCGGGTGCGGGATGGGGACGGGATGCCGTTCTACAAGCGCATCGGTGCGGGCGGTGCGCGCCAGCCCGTCAGCGTCAGAAACATCGGTGTGACTTGCTGGAGTATGGCCATTGCAACGATCAACACAATCTATCGAGATTACGTTTCATTTTGATGTTTCGTGCGCAGGACAATGTACACTCCCTGGGATCTCCTGGCTGGGCGATCAAGCTTTCCTGCTGCGCCGAACCCTGCCCCAGGTACTGTATGGCCCCACGCGATCGCACGTGGCGGCTCATCCGATGTGGAGATGCTAATCTGTTCACGGCCTTTACTCGCCAAGCCGGCTAACGCGGCTCAGCAGGTCGTGGACCTTGAAGATTTGAGTTGCGATAACATGTTTGTTGTGTTTGACGGCACGGAGATGGTAATGACCAAAGTAAAGATCAGATATCGAGCTGTCGTTCTCAACCCCCACCGACACCAAAGCGGGCGCGTAGCGTGTTTAGACGGCGCAGCGTCTCTGGCATGTCACCGCTAAGGCTGCTTTCTGTGCGCGTCTGGCGGAACGCTCGATAATTCTCGTTCTCGTGCCATATCGTATTAACGACGCCAGCAGATAAAATGACGCACTGCCCCGAGGTGAGCAGGTCCAGCGCATCGACGTGACCTGTCTCGGCGGTAGACTGCAGCAGTGAGTCCTCTTCCTCGGGTTCGGCTCCTATGTCTGACATGGTGTCGGTCCGGTGCAGGACCCCGCGCTCTTCGTCGTCGGCATCTTGGCCTCGGGCCGCATTCGAGGTGGGTGTTTGTGACAGTGTAGTGTTCTCATCCGTAGCTTCTGACGTGGCTGTGTCTGCAGCGCTGTCTAATGCCTCACCTGCAGTCATCTGCGACAACTGCTTCTTCAGGTCACGGCGCTTGACGTGCGCCGACACCATGACCAGCTGCAGGGCCATAATACATACGTCCAAGCCTCCGAGCTTCCATTTACTCGTCGGCCCTTGCTGCCCGATAAAGTCTATTATCAAGCCACCATGCAGATAACCTCTGGTGTCCTCGCCAGCTGCAGGGGCTGGATATAGCATATGCAGCAGAAAGTTCAAAGCGAACAGTCCTGCCACTACGGGGAGAAACGGTCGAGGCTCGTCAGGCGGGCGTTGCATTGTTGGGTCTGAGACTGGCGTGAGTAGGCTGCCATGAGCCAGTGCACGGATTGCAAACCAGAAGAATGAGCAGCTACGCAGTATTAGACTAAGGATTACTATGAGAGGAGGCGAGGCATACTCCAGATGATAGAGGGCTAGCAACTCCATATACACCACCAGATCCAGCTCGCGCAGCAGATCGCCCAGCATCCGAATGCGCTTCCTTTTGGCATCGAGTCGTCGTTCCTTCACAGCTTTCGCGTGCTCACGTGCAATTTCCTCTGGGTCGATGTCTTCTATGTCGTCGATGCGGTCGGGAAAGCTGTCATCACGGCGCAATGCAGCTCGAGACGATTCGGCCTCATCGTTCATGACGCCGCTGAGAGTTGTGGGGTATTGATGTATCACTCATGGAGGCGACGCTGTGATGCGGCGGCGCGACGACGTTGTTGACCTCCAGGTTGTGTGTTGGTTGTATGTCAGGCCTCGGTGCAATGATGGAAGCTGCGCTCGGGTTAACTTCGGGATGATGGAAGTGGTGAGATAATAGATGAGCTCTAGCAAGCTCGAATCGCCGCAACACCGCGCTGAGAGCTCTGTCACGCCAATCCAAGACTCTGAATAGCTTCAGTTTGTATTTTAATATCAGAGCGTCCTCCACACCTCCTCTAAACCAATTGAGACCACCATTGACGGCACACGACACCTCCGCCACCTCCCCATACATCCTTCACCATGGCGGGACCACCCAACAAGGCGCCGCTCCCTTCTTCTTTCGACGAGAATGCGTATGTGATCTCTCCTACAATACTGCAACATCCATGCCTGTATTATGAATTTGCATTTCTGACTGAAGTCGCAGCGACTTCTACAACGAAAACACCCTCGACAAGATGTGGCGCCGCTTGCGCGAAGAGCCCCTCATTCCCCTCGGCTGCGGTCTCACAGTATGGGCGATTGTAGGCGCAACACGATCGATGCGTAAGGGCGACCACAAGATGACCAATCTCTACTTCCGCCGCCGTTTATACGCCCAAGGCTTTACCATTGCAGTCCTCGTTGCGGGTAACCTCTACTGGCAAAAGGATCGCGTGAAGAGAAAGGATTACGAGAAGCAGGTTGCTGAGAAAGAGCGCATGGAGAAGAGGGAGAGATGGCTGCGGGAGCTGGAGGCGCGTGATGAGGAAGATAAGGAGTGGAAGGATAGGATGGCGAAGCGGGCGAGGGGCGTGCAAGAGGAGGTCAAGGGCGTCACACAGCAGGTTACGGAAAAGACACAAGAGCTGAAGGATCAGGTTGTGGGTAAGTGAGAGGATAGACCTATCAGGGTTGACTCTGGAAGACTGTATGCGAACAAAATGCTGTGCGTTGAGGTAGCTCAGGTTGAATTCGCTGGCGTTCCCGGTTGATTGTACATACCTCGACATGTAAGAGTATGGTTTGAGATTGAGCTAAGGCTACGGTAAAAAAAAATAATCACTTTCCGTATAGTTCAGACTTAACATTGTTCGGGTTATCGAGGAACGGTTCTGAGCATCGACCCACGACCTGCGAACCATTGAAATCTGGCAGCACTGACATAAGCAGATAGCACATTCCAGAGAAGTTTTATATAGACGTGAGTATCCTAGGCTCCTTGAGCACTTGCCTCCTACCTGGAGCATACGCTCGCGCACATTAGCAGTCGCACAGACGGGACCTCAGTTCAGAAGGCACGAGCAATGGCCCAAGGTCATCAGCTTCTGAGCAAGACCACCACCTCAGCTGGTACAAGGAGAGGACCCTGGACCTTGACCATTCTAGGACGCAGGTCCTCGTTCCTGTACCACCCATCTCCCTCTCCGGGCCAATCGAATGACCCTGTGTACTCGACTCGCCACATACCCGAGGAGTAAGCTCTACCTCATCTGAATCCGCTTGTCCTAGCGAGAATCTAACTCCCAGCTCCTTCATCTTCGGGGCCTTACTTGTGAAGTTTACATTCCGTCAAAGCGCTGGAAGATCCGTCCGTTACGGTATCACCATTGTGATGGATGTGCCTTTGCTATGGTGCCCTTCTGGGAGCATACAAAGGTAAAGTTCGATGTAGTGAACACGAAGCATATCCTACCAAGCACCATTGCGCTTTCTTTGAGTCTCTACTTTTCTACGGCCCAACTGCTATACGATGGCCCTCTTCTTGGCGACAATCACTACACTTTTTGCCCTGACGACTGCAAGCTGGTCAAACACTGAAGTCCAGACTGTCACTGCGTGCACGACGCAGTATGGCCCCGTCAAGAACACATCAGAGCCGTGGTTCGACTATGTGTCGACCGACACCTACACCACCTCCACCTGGCCTTACTTCAGCAAAACAGAGCTACTGACTTTAAAGCCTTCTACTACTACTGTGTCAGCTATATCAACCTTCACCTCCTACTTCTATCCCGCTGACAATTGGACCGCCACTGTATACACCAGTACCTACTATGACACATATCAGTCGACAATGACCGAGATTGTGCCGTCCACGACAACGATCACAGTCTCCCAAGTGGAGACACTTACTGTACCGGCACTCGATGGCTTTGTTGCAATTGCGTCGGCCTCTCCCAATGCAGCCAAGAAGACGAACAGTAGGGCGGACTCAGTACCCGATGGCTGGGAGGTTCACGACGTATACTGGACTACCAATCCCCCTCTTGCTGCCACAACAAGTCTAATAAACCCCATTTGGGATTTCAGTGGTTACATATCGCGGCGTGACGAACCATCAGGCCAGCCGATGAAGGTTGACTGCACTGAGACTGTCCAGTCGAACATGTTCCACACCACAACCTACATTCAGCTGTCAGGCCCACGCGCAACTCTCACCTTTACAGAGATTGCAACTATCGAGACTTCGATATTCACTGTCCGCACGAAGCCTACTGCGCCTCCACCGACCTCTGTGTACACCATCGAAGCACCTCTATGGACGACCAACACCGGCTACGTCACGGAGACTGTAACGACGACTCAGACGGTACGTACAGATACGTATGCTCTCATTTTGAAGGAAAAAGCCGCTGGTTTCACCCAGATCCCTGGAGGCTATAAGAGCTTTGCAGTTGCATATAACGCCCCCCGCTATTTGGAGACATGCTGAAACTCTATAGGCAACAAAGACAGTATATCCCTCTACAACCTCCGTCCTGGCCGCCTGCGCCTCCGCCAATATTGTTGACTCCTACGACGGCTACTGGCTGTGCGACTCATCCTCCTGGTTTCCGGACGGCGGTAATTACACCAAGGAACAGATCTTCCCCTGGGGGGCGGACTCCATCGACTCGACCGAAGCTTGCTGTGCGCACGCTGTTGTGGACCCTAGTACTATCTTCTGGAGGTACACAAGTGATTATAGTCAGGGCTGTGAGATTTGGAAAGGCGATACGGCGATTTGTCCTGCTGGGGCTGGTGTGAACGGCACCAGTGGAAGCAAGGTCGATGTGCAGGTACCTTACGAGCCGGTTGATGAGCAAGGTTACTGGTCGAGCTGGGATGTGGGTAATGGTGCTTGTGGTAATGTTGGATTTATGTCCCTGTGGCTGTGGGAGTGAAACTTTCGACTTTTTTGAGTGGTAGTTGCTCCTTTTTTTCTCTTCTGCGTTGCGATGATCTCACAGGGAAACTCTGTCGCATACAATCTGCGTTAAGAACTGCAGCAGCGTACTCATATTGTCAGTGAGCTGCACCTTCCTGCGTGGGTTGCACCTGAAATAGTAGGGCTCGCCCGTCTCAGAGCTCTGCCAAGCAAAGCTGAGAGGTGGTAGTTTTATGATTGGGAAACGACGAACTCATAGCATATCATGTTGGCTTAAGATGGTATCAAATTCACCTCTTCGAGTTGAGAATCAATTCGCGATGTATCAACCTCAAAGCTCTGGATTCATATTGGGAATGACGTGTCTCGCGAACGAGCAACAGCAATGTCGATGCTTTGAACATGAGAAGTACCCACTGATCGTGGATGCGATGTATGAAAAGGATTATGGCAGCAACTAATTCAAATGCTCAGCGAACTGAGGTTCGAATCGTGTCCTTCTGAGGTGAAGCTGTGCGATGCCATGGAAATACTTGCGACGCCATGAAGCACAGTATTGATTTTGAACGCGAATAGAGCCAACAGGCATCCAATGGAGCACACAGAGTCTCATTAGAGGATTCACTGTTGAGCATAGTGGGATGCCGCGGTTCGCGCCTCCCCTCTCTGTGCTCAGCCGCAAATAATGCGCCCAAATCAGCAGCCACACGGCTGAGTCTTTAAGACCTTCCAAGGTCGAGCTAAGTGGACGCGCTGCTGACATATTTTCCTTGGGTTGCGTTTTACTCGAGATCCTCGTAGTCAACCAGGAGGTATCACTGGAGAGCCTACGGTGGAGCGAGAACACTGCCTTCCACGCGCATCTCGACAAAACAGATGTATAGTTATCAATACTGGACTCCCCGTCCTTCAGGAGAGATCTCATCTTGAAAGAAATACGAAACATGTTGTCCCAGGATCCCCAGAATCGTCCTAGTGCGCGAGAAATACTCACCCGCGCCAGTCTTACTGACCAGATGATGCAGCGCGCACGTGGTTCGCTCTTCGGAGATTGCTGCAGGATAGAATACATCACCAAAATGGACCACATCAAAGAGATGAGTACAATTGGAACCGATTTGGGAAACACCAAAGAAGATTTGGTCCTCGCCAAAATCCAAGTGACGGGATTGAAGGTAGACGTACTGGCTTTGACAAGTCTCCACGACAGTCTGAAGTCAGAAAATCGCAAGATGGGTGTGCGTCAACCTGCTGTTGAAGCCATGACCACACTAACTCAAAGAAGGCGCGTTACCAGGCAGCTCTTCGAGAATGTGATCATCTACAACAACAAAATCATGCGCAGAGCTTTGAGCTTTCCGAGTCTCGCAAAGAGACCGAGTCCATCAAGGTACGTCGAACGATCGAAGATTAAATGCTGAGTCGGACTTACTCTGAACCTCTTGCAGAAGCGCCTCAGAGACCTGGAGCTTCGATATGAAGCACTAGAACGTGACAGAGGACGGGACCAGCCCAAAGACTCTCGCAACTCCGCAGCGACCACCAAAGGTACAGGTCTGCCTCGAAGCCCGGGCCGCAACTCTGTAGATACTAGGTATGCTGCTATCCGCGCCTTCCAAAACCCAGGCACGGATCAGCTGCGTCTGCGATATGAAGACAGCGTACATTGGAGGAACAATAGTTTGGAGGAACAATAGCGTAGAAGAATGAGGAGCTTGACCTCATGATCGCTGTCGAAGAGGCTAGACGTGAGGAGGAACACGAAACAAGATATGCGGAAGAGAAGAGAGGCAAGAAGGCTGCAGAAGATGCACATGTCAAGCAGAGGATCGGGATATATGCGAGGTACTTCCGAGGCAATACTTAAGCTAGCGTATGAGGTGATACATGAGAACTGCTTTTGTAGCAAGCTTGGAATACGTCAGTTTCGCGAATGAAGTGAAGAAGAGCTTCAAGGGTGCCCGGAACCTGTGTTTGTCTGATTGCCTAATTGGTGTGAAACAGGCTCTCTGCTTCAATATTTTGCATGCTCTCATCATTTAGACCTCCGTTTCTTCATCTCACAAGGCATAACGGGACCAAATGTTGGGTCTTTATGGCGCTAGCACAAGATCGAGCGTAGCATCAAGTTATATAAGTATCCTGGTCTCCATTAGCTTCAACCTATATATAATATGCCGCAGTGTTGAGCCTAACTTGAAGTCGTAAGAACCTCTTGGATGGAGCACTGAAGTTCATATCCGCAATCCTTCATGTTGTTGTGTATGAAGAGCCTTTGACAAGACGCTCGCGCTAATGAGGCGCTGCTAACATGGAAGTTGTGTCTAAGCAAGAAGAATGGAATCCAACAAGATGAATTGGGGGTGATGTCAGAGACTAGAGAAAAGACTTGGTTGCGCCAGGAGCAAGGATATGCAGAGTCTCAAGCGCCAAGACAGGATGGCAGCTGCAGATTACTGACGAGGGTTTCGGGATGTGAATAGAATCAAATTGCACAGGAAGACGTCTTTCAGGATGTTTCCACAAAGAATCGCCAGAGAGATACTCGCAGGTTCAACTAGCTCGATGTCTGCGTAGTTCTAGGCAAGTAAACAACAGTGTTAATTCTGACAAGATAAGAGGAAGCGAGAGCACCCAAACTTCTGTGTGGAGACACCAAGGTAGTACAAAATGACCTGCGCATTCAGGTCGACGAGCGTAAAGGCCTCGAGATCATTCTTCTTTGTAGAAGGCACGGAGGTGAATTGCGGGCGACATTGTAGAAATGGATCGTAGCCTTCTGGCTGTTCATTAAGCTATGTACAAAGTATCGCAAGTTGCATGTGGTATCTCATCATCCGTATAAACGTAGCTCTCCTCGCCATATCGCCATGCACATCCCGAGAATGCTCTTGATCATGTCCAATCTGCCATAGAGTATTATATCAAAGCCAGTGAGGTCCAAAGAAATTCATATCTTATACACTTGGTTGCCAGGAAGTAGGTATTCTCCCTTCCGTCAAATAGTGGATTTGACGATGCTCTAGACGTAGCTGCGACGGCTGTGGCTGTGGCGCGAGTGCGAGGTGCGCGGGCTGCGCGAGTGGTGGCCGTGACGGGAGCGGTGGACTTCGCGCTTAACGATGACGCGGTCACGGCTGTCGCGGTGATGATGGGCGACAAGAAGAGCGAGAAGACAGGTGATGAAGAAGAAGATGCAGTTCCTGGGTGATTGTCAGCGTGGTACTTTTTGTGCTCTGATCAGAAAACTTACATGATGCCAAACGCAAACGACGCCTTGAGCATAGCGCATTGCCTGTCAATGTTCAGGCTGTAGCTGCTACCAGAGACGTTGAACAGCCCCAGATCAGCGCTATACGAGCCGTTCGCCGACCAGTTGGAGCAGTCCGCATTGGTGATGCCACGCAGGCAGTAGACGCCGCCAATGAATGCGCCAACGAAGAGAAGGTCGATAAAGGCGACGAATTTTGCGGAGTGCCGTGCGCGCGAGTACAGGAACAACGTCCCCATCGCCCATGCTGCTCCGAGCACTGAGACTATGAAGAGCACAAGGATCGACCGCGGCGTGAGCAGATTGCGGTCATCGTACCACGAGACGAACCAGGCGAGCATGCCCAGCGTGGGAATGAGGGTGACGATCTGGAAGATGCGCCAGAAGACGAACGAGAGCCCGGAAATCGACATCTTGGCTGCGTCGCTTTGCTGTGCTGATCGAAGTCGGCTGTGGAGAACAATGTGGTTGTTTTACTCTTTGGTTTGCGGGTAATCTGTAGTGCTGGGACGGCCAAAAGCAGCTGCGATGCTCCAAGAGGAAGTGCGATGCTTCAAGAGAAGGTGACGATGGCTGCGCGCAGAAAGAACGTGGGACAGCGCAAGTTTTTGACTTATGCAGGGACTAGGATGCAGCTTGTTTAAAGCTTGCAGTCGCCAGTACAACGCAGCAGTGCAGGGACGACTCGTGATGGGAAGCAGAATGACGTGTGAGTCGGCTGCCGGCATACATATGGTTGAAACGCGGGGGCTGGGCTGAGAGGTTGGTGACACCCAACCTCCAACTTTTGCGCCTGTTTTGCATCGTCAGTGTACGAATCATCGACATGGGCCAAGGAAGGTTACTTGAAGACGCCGCGACATTGGCCTAAAGTTTTTCCGTTAATTTCTTTGCAGTTTCCGTGCTCATGGATGCCTCTATCTCGTCATCCTAGTTGTGAAAGCTGCCTTGGTCGAACCGGGCCTTTCAGAAACCTTCAACTTACCCACATCCTAGGCTTCATCTCGCAACCCAAATCTGCACAATGCGCGCAGTCAGTCTGATATTAAAGCTAGGATGGAGCTCCGCGCGAAAGGATCGCTATCTTCCAGCACTGACCAGCGATGTTGTCTAGCCTTGAGCAGAACGTGCCTCCTGCCCTTGCGAAGGAGACTGTAAAGCGCAGCTCCTAAGACCTGCAGATGCAGTGCGTGCGGCGCAGGCGAGCAGCACCGCCGGCACTTCCGTCAATGAAGCGGCCTCCTCATCTCGCCTACAGGGTGATGGGATTGCTGACGCCCAGAACCACACGATCCCGCCATCCCTTATCACGCTTGGACATCCCGGCGTGCTCTCTGGAGCGGCTTGCTTCTCCAGATCTCCGACCTTGCATCGCGACTTGGTGTCGCACTGCATGGATCTCACCGAACAGCGTGATCTCCATGTGGAGGCAGATCTGCCACTCGCCTCGTCGATGAAATAGAAGACAGGGTAAATGCGGTGGGACGAGCATGGTTCCTTATCAGCAACACCGCTCACACGGTCCACCATGGCCCGTTTAGGACGTTTTGATCTCCACAACCTGACGGGCGGGACGTCCGGACAAGGGTCCTCGAGAAAGAGAACCTATATGGGCTCGAGGTTTTACTACCGCGAAGTACAGGGCGCTCTGTCTTTCTCCGCTCCTTGGGTTCGTTTTCTGCATGTACAATCTTTCTTTCATTTCTACACCATTCTTTTCAGACATAACATTACTGCGGAAGTCCAACCGTTCGCTCGCTTGATCCGGACTTGCAGAAGCTGGGCTATCGTTCAGCATTGAAGATTACAACAACGTCTCGCACTTTGGCGCTTGTCTCTTGCACTGGGCCGTACACGGTTGTTCATTGATGCAGTGACCGATCGAATTGGTCAAAGAGTCCACTGTCCTGATCGTCAAGATCAGCTTATTGCATACTCTGCCCGTTTGTTCGCCAAGTGCAAAGGCATTGGCTGGCCTTGGTGAAGATGTCAGCACGAGGAGCTCGAAGTCGTAAGGTGCAGCAGAAAGATATTGAGAAGAAAGAGAAGAGGGTCGCGGTACAAGGCAAAGTTCCAGAGGTCCATGATACTTTCGCAGACTGGCGAGCAACACCTACCAGCAATGGATCTCGCAATGCTGGTCTGTCCCGGTCTACCAGCAACTTGAGTCGTGGCACTTCACATAGTAGTGGTACGAATGGCAGCGGCAACCGATCACGCATGAACACAATCTATTCCGAAACATCGAGTCAAGGGAGACCGTCGAAGAGTTCCACGAGTGGCGGAGCCTCGATCTCTGATCATTCAGCCAAAGGCAAAGAGAAGACGAAGTTTCAGGCGAATGGAAAGGAGACGAAGGCCCCAAGAGGTCGAGGCGGAGGCGTTCCCATCAAGTCCACGGCTGCGCCGACACCTGCGCCTCCACATTTCCGAACTGAATCACCTGCCCCACGCCTCCTGAGCCACAAGAAAACATGGCTTGACTTCAAAATATGGGATGGTAGCAAAGAAGAGATGCGACCATACGGTGGTTTTGCGTTCGTACGTCAAGATGGCACCCGTCTTAATGATGATCTGACGACTTGTAGGATGAGGATATGCAAAACGGCAGTGTGTTGATCTACTTCAAAGAGGAGCAGCTAGACGGCGACAATCCCATGCCTTCGATACGCGCCGAGCTTGATGTTCTCCAAAGCTCCGGGTCAAGTTGGCTCACCAATGCCCTGATGATGGGGTGTCTCGATGAAGACGAAGACGACTGGGCTTTGACTGCTGCAGATGAGTTCATGGCACCACCACGGCAACATGCGCACGGTGGAAGGATGCTTGGCCCAACAACACTTGGGGGTATGCAGCCGCCACCCTTGGACATAGACCATGTTTCTCTACGAGCGCCATCCAGGAGCGCCACTCGCACGCCGCAAATGTCCGGGAACAGCACACGCTCGCCATCGTCTGCGCTTCTGCGATATGACAGTCAGCGCCACCCGACGCACGAAATCTGGTTTACTGCGCCTGGAGAGCTTCGAACCGTGCAGGCGCAGCGACTGCACCATGTCGCCATTCGAAACTTCTTCGCAATGCTACATGGCAAGCCGATAGTGGGGGCAGACGTATTTGACATGCTCAGCACATTGCAGACGCAGATCCAAGTCATGTATGATCTGGACAACGACGTAAGGTCCACATCGCCCGCAGAGCGCAGCACACGAATGATCATCAGCTATCTCGGGCGGTATGACATCGACAGTGTCCGCAACGATACAAGACATGCATTGGCGCTCTTGGCCTGGGCTGAGCAGGACACCGTGCGATGGAGACAGGGCTATCTAGAGTGCTTCACGCATCTTGCAGGTGCAATTACACCACAGATTGAGGACACTGCTGAGTTCAAGCGACTTTCGATCGTCACAAGGCGCAATCTTGGCATCGCTGCGAAGACTTTGCAGCTTCGAGTGATGGAGGCTGAGGAGAAACTAGCGAGTTTCGATTTTGCTGAACTGTGGAAAGACAGCCCGAAACTGATCAACGGACCTGTTCAGCAGAGCTACCAGGATTTCCGACAGTTCCTCATCAACCATTACGGGAGGATATATGGAACGTGGCCTCCGTCTTCGCAAGGCACGTGGCTCAACCGCAAGACTGTTCTCGCGATGCAGAACGACTTTGGGTCTCTTTACGATTACCTTGTCAACCGCGATGTATACTGGAATCCTAGAGAGGAGCGCGCAAGCAGGAAGTGGGAGATGCAGCACCGCAAGACTGATGAGTTTGAGGCAGATTTACCGGAGCTAGGAATCACAGACATGCTGGTGACGTTCGACGCGAAAGCTGGCTACGCGCATATACCGCATCCATACCCGCTGCTGCCACGAGAAGTCTCAAAGACACCGAAAGACAAGGAGAAGAAGAGCTTCTTCTCGTCGTTGAAAAAGGAAAAGACGAGGGACGCCACAAAGGACGCCAAGGCGCATCTGCAGCTCTCGATTGTGTTCAGTGACGCAACGAACATCGAGAAGCTGGATGTGAACTTCAACGGTAAGCGCAATTGATGACTGTGGAGTATTCTGCTGACAGCATAGGATCAACACTGATCGACAAGTTCGAGCAGTTCGAACTGACCACCGACCTCAAGAACATCTCCCCACGCGAGGCTCGCCTTGGCCGCTGGGTCCTTCTCTACGGAATCCTGCAGGTGCTGTCCACCCTCTCCGTCGACGTCCAGGGCCTGAAGCACGTAGAAGGCGTACGCTACTTTCTCTGCACCGACCTCAAGCGCTGCCCGGAGTGGGTAACAAACGGACAAACCGACTTCCTCGAGCCCACCCAGCAACGCTCCTGGTGCTGGCAGCGCGCCTGGGACCCAACCCCAATCCGCAACGCGCCCGTCGAACTCGAAGCCGCAACCCCACCCCACGACAGAGAAGCCTCCCCCCGCAACGCAGAACCCACGCACCACGCCTCCCGCC